>SMDT01001406.1:0-96207 GCA_005392925.1 Aquilaria sinensis
CACCTCCTAAATGCTTGGCTTAGGCCAAGGAGAACCAAGGAAAATGAGAGAAAACAAAAAAGGGAAATAAGAGGGACTATGGAAACTAGTACAGTGACCTATGTGAAAAATTGGAGACTTTCAGGACTTAATTGCATATAGAAAATGTACTATGCGAAAGCTAACAGGAAACAAATAAAGGGGACTAAATTGTGCACTAAGTTAAGTGGTACAGTTGAAACTACAAACTTAAGGATGGCATTGTTGCCCACGCAAAATTCTATGATGGCTAGTGCAATTACTAGACCATTTGTGGGTCGACAACAATGATTACTAGTCAAAATCTTGTCTTCCACTAAGTGTACTATTCACTAGTTAACTAAACAAACTAACTAGTTGGTGGTCTAGTTATGGCCGGTTATGCATGTGTGTATATAACACCTTGGTACTTGTGTTGTCTATTTGCTTGGCATCTTGGGCCATGTGTGGACTTAAGCGTCCATTTAGACACAAGTTTTAGTGGCAGTTTTGTGGACTTGTAAGCTTGGAAGGCTACTTTGCACCATGCATTTTATTGGAAGGCAAAAGTTGGCATTTAGCTAACTAAAACCCAAGTTAATTCGGCCGAAACTAGCCAAAGGCCATTTTGTTTCATTTCGGGCTTGCTTTGTTCATAGCTTAACCGAGAGTTGCTCTTGAGTTCTTTCACAAATTGGCTTTGAAATTCAAGAATCTTGAAGATACGTGAAGGGTTCAAGCTTGGAAGGCTTGTTTCGGCATAAGCTCACTTGGAATCAAGCTTTAGTTCTTGAAATTTCAAGAAGGCCGAAAGCTAATGAGCTAGGGTTTGAGGTAATCCTTGTTATCCTCTTGAATACATGGTATTTTCTTCCATGAACAAGGGATTAAAGTGCTAAATTACTATTGGATTGGGTTAATTGAACAAGCTTGATGTCGATTTAGGAAGTTGTTGTTGGCCGAATGTGTTGGAAGATTTATCTTGGTGTTCTTCTTGATTTCCATGGAAATTAATCCATGACTAAGTGTGTTGTTGCCTAATTATACTTGTGCTAGGCGAAACTTGAGCAAAGAACATCAAGTTGAACAAGTGGAAGTTTGGCCGAAAGCTACACTTTGAGGTAAAGGTGTGTTCCTTGTTGAATTGCATGGTATTAGTGCCATGGACATTGATTAATGATGATTTGATGATCATATGTTGGATTGAATGGATGAGGAACATTGTAATGTGAAGTTTAGCTTTAAGGCCGAGGGCTTGAAGTGGCATAGATTAGTGCCCATTGCTTGAATACATGGTAATGATGCCATGAAATAATAGTCATTGATGTTTTGATGCATATGCGTGGAGTTAGAGTGATGAAGGACATTAGTATGTATAGTTGGGCAATGTGGCCGAGAACATGGGTTAAAGTACTTGAGTGTGCTTGCTTGGTTACATGGCGTTTGTGCCATGAGTAAGCTTACTGGATGTTTAGATGCTCATGTAGTAAAATGGAATGTTGAATAATGCAACTATATGGAATTGGGCATTTGGCCGAGAGCTTGGTTTAGTGTGACATGGTGCATCTTACTTGGTTACTTCGTAATGATGCCATGGATGATATTCATTGATGATTAGAATATCATGTGATATGTTAAAAGGATGGGCCGCACATGTATACAAAATTAGAGTGAAATGGTGCACTTTGGCTTGGTTACTTGATTTATAGTGCAATGGATGATGTTCATTGATGATTAGAATATCATGTGATATGTTAAAAGGATGGGCAGCACATGTATACGAAATTGGGACTTTATGGCCGAGAGCTTAAGTGTGTATCTTGGTGTTCTTCATGTGAATCATGGTAGTTAGTCCATGAGTATGTGTGTTGATGCCTATGTGATTGTTTTGGTAGGCATTGTGGTTGTGGAACACTTGGACACTTAAAGCTTGGTTGTGACCGAGAGCTATTGAGGTAGGATTCACTAACACTTGATGTTGCTTGGTAATGTGCCATGGTTCAAGTGTTTAGAGTGGCTAAGTGATGATCAAAATCTGCCATGTGATCTTAGTTGCTTGATGGGCTTAATGTATATACTTGGTTGATTTGTTGATTAGCTAATTAACTATGGTACATGTACTAGAAATGCAAGTAAATGTGGCCTATTTGCTTGGCATTTTGTGAGCTCCAAATGGAAATGATATATTGGTAAGGTTTGTGTGCAAGAAATGCACATGGGTACATGTATGGTTATATGGCCGAGAGCTACATTGTGGAGTGTGTATGTGTACTTGTGTGCTTTGGTGATTCCTTGTGCTTGCTAACCCCACTTATGGATTAATTGCCATAGTTATCTATCTTGTATATGTATATGCTTGGTTTTCTTGTCTTTGTGTTTGTTTTGTAGGTTGAGCTAATTCATTGGAGGTTAAGCTTTGAGTGAACACTCAACTTAACTAAATAGACTCATTTGAGTTGCATATGTATATAAATGTGAATCCTACTGAGTTATACTCACTGCCCATTCCTTTATTTCAGGCAAGGACATTCGGCCTGAGTAGTGTTTGCTTGCTTGTGCTTGTGTTTGCACTAATTTTGCTTAATTCCCAAGGTATGTGCCAATGTGTGCTTGGCTTGACATTTTGGGTTCATTACAAGTCTTATTTACCTATTGTTGGCCGAGACTTATAAGTTAAGTTTGCAGGCAGTAGTTGGAGACTTGTCTAGGAGGGCAATGGATACCTGGACTGTGGCTTTGTTCATAGTATTCTCTTTCATGACCATGAATCAGGCTATTGGGTTGGTGTTGCAGTGTGTACTACTGTATGGCATACTTAAGGTCATGTTTGACCATTAGGGGTCTTGGCATGTAATAACTTGGCATAAATACTTTTGGTTTCATGGCATGTGTAGCCATGTTATGGATGCTAGGTAGACTACCCTTTTGATGTTTATATGTGTAGTCTATAATACCTAGGCTTGTGATGCTTTTATGGGTTTTGTATGCCAAGTTATGTATGGACTATGGATGGCATTATGCTTGATATGTTTGCTGGATATTATGGGCCAAGGTTTGGCACCCTTATGTGAATAGTATGGGCCTTGCTTCATGAAAATGTTGTGCATAACTATATATACCTTAGTTGGCCGAGAGCATCAAGCACATTATACATGTGGTTTTCAAATCTAAACCAACTCTATGGGCTTCTTGGTTGTCATATAGGTAGTACACTTGATGCACACCATGTATGCACTTAAAATTGTACTAAGTGTTACCTTGCTTGCTGTGCAAGTTAGGGGTTTTGGGCCTTGCCCTTGCTGCAAGTTGTTTATGGAACTTTGTAAAGCCACCTGGGCCACCTCCCAGGCCTCTTAACTTAAGAAAATAAGACTTAAAAGTTGCTTTGCTTGCTAGGCCGAGAGCTAGGAACCTAGTTATGGAGTTGGGCTTGTGAGCTAGTTTAGGAACTTTTAGGCCAGGGCCTAAGTGAGGTGTGACACATTTTGTTAATGTTTCCAGTATAAAAAACTTAGGAATGTTTCCATATCATTCTAAACTAGTTGTGATGTAAATGTTTCCATTTTGATTCTAAACTAGTTGTCAATGTTTCTACTTCATTCTAAACTTGTTGTGAATGTTTTGATTCTAAATAAGTTGTGAATGTTTCTATTTCATGCTTTACTAGTTGTGTGATTCCATTACATTCTAAACAAGTTGTGGATCTTTCCACTTCATTCTAAACTAGTTGTAATGTGAATGTTTCCATTTCATTCTAAACTACTTGTGAAAGTTTCAAATTCTTTCTGGACCAATTGTGAATGTTTCTATTCAAAACAAGTTTTGAAAGTCTCCATTTCATTCTGAACTAATTATGATTGTTTTAATTTCATTCTAAATAAGTTCTTAGTGTTTGAATTTTATTTTAAACAAGTTATTAATGATTCCATTTCACTCTAAACAAGTAGAGAATGTTTCGATTTTATTCTGAACTAGCTGTGATTGTTGCCATTTCATTCTAAACAAGTTGTGAATGTTTCCATTTCATTCTAAACTAGTTGTCAATGCTTCCATTTCATTCTAAACAAGTTGTGAATGTTTCCATTTCATTCCAAACAAGTTGTGAATGTTTCCATTTCATTCCAAACTAGTTGTGAATGTTTCCATTTCATTCCAAACAAGTTGTGAATGTTTCCATTTCATTCCAAACAAGTTGTGAATGTTTCCATTTCATTCATTCCAAACTAGTTGTGAATGTTTCCATTTCATTCCAAACAAGTTGTGAATGTTTCCATTTCATTCCAAACTAGTTGTGAATGTTTCCATTTCATTCCAAACTAGTTGTGAATGTTTCCATTTCATTCCAAACAAGTTGTGAATGTTTCCATTTCATTCCAAAACAAGTTGTGAATGTTTCCATTTCATTCCAAACTAGTTGTGAATGTTTCCATTTTTCAAAAACTAGTTGTGAATGTTTCCATTTCATTCCAAACTAGTTGTGAATGTTTCCATTTCATTCCAAACAAGTTGTGAATGTTTCCATTTCATTCCAAACTAGTTGTGAATGTTTCCATTTCATTCCAAACAAGTTGTGAATGTTTCCATTTCATTCCAAACAAGTTGTGAATGTTTCCATTTCATTCCAAACAAGTTGTGAATGTTTCCATTTCATTCCAAACAAGTTGTGAATGTTTCCATTTCATTCCAAACTAGTTGTGAATGTTTCCATTTCATTCCAAACAAGTTGTGAATGTTTCCATTTCATTCCAAACAAGTTGTGAATGTTTCCATTTCATTCCAAACAAGTTGTGAATGTTTCCATTTCATTCCAAACAAGTTGTGAATGTTTCCATTTCATTCCAAACAAGTTGTGAATGTTTCCATTTCATTCCAAACAAGTTGTGAATGTTTCCATTTCATTCCAAACTAGTTGTGAATGTTTCCATTTCATTCCAAACAAGTTGTGAATGTTTCCATTTCATTCCAAACAAGTTGTGAATGTTTCCATTTCATTCCAAACAAGTTGTGAATGTTTCCATTTCATTCCAAACAAGTTGTGAATGATTCCATTTCATTCCAAACCAAACTAGTTGTGAATGTTTCCATTTCATTCCAAACAAGTTGTGAATGTTTCCATTTCATTCCAAACTAGTTGTGAATGTTTCCATTTCATTCCAAACAAGTTGTGAATGTTTCCATTTCATTCCAAACAAGTTGTGAATGTTTCCATTTCATTCCAAAACAAGTTGTGAACAAGTTGTGAATGTTTCCATTTCATTCAAAACAAGTTGTGAATGTTTCCATTTCATTCCAAACAAGTTGTGAATGTTTCCATTTCATTCCAAACTAGTTGTGAATGTTTCCATTTCATTCCAAACTAGTTGTGAATGTTTCCATTTCATTCCAAACTAGTTGTGAATGTTTCCATTTCATTCCAAACAAGTTGTGAATGTTTCCATTTCATTCCAAACAAGTTGTGAATGTTTCCATTTCATTCCAAACAAGTTGTGAATGTTTCCATTTCATTCCAAACAAGTTGTGAATGTTTCCATTTCATTCCAAACTAGTTGTTGTGAATGTTTCCATTTCATTCCAAACAAGTTGTGAATGTTTCCATTTCATTCCAAACAAGTTGTGAATGTTTCCATTTCATTCCAAAACAAGTTGTGAATGTTTCCATTTCATTCCAAACAAGTTGTGAATGTTTCCATTTCATTCCAAACAAGTTGTGAATGTTTCCATTTCATTCCAAAACAAGTTGTGAATGTTTCCATTTCATTCCAAACAAGTTGTGAATGTTTCCATTTCATTCCAAACAAGTTGTGAATGTTTCCATTTCATTCAAAACTAGTTGTGAATGTTTCCATTTCATTCCAAACAAGTTGTGAATGTTTCCATTTCATTCCAAACAAGTTGTGAATGTTTCCATTTCATTCAAAACAAGTTGTGAATGTTTCCATTTCATTCCAAACTAGTTGTGAATGTTTCCATTTCATTCCAAACAAGTTGTGAATGTTTCCATTTCATTCCAAACTAGTTGTGAATGTTTCCATTTCATTCCAAACAAGTTGTGAATGTTTCCATTTCATTCCAAACAAGTTGTGAATGTTTCCATTTCATTCAAAACAAGTTGTGAATGTTTCCATTTCATTCAAAACAAGTTGTGAATGTTTCCATTTCATTCCAAACTAGTTGTGAATGTTTCCATTTCATAAACTGAAAAACAAAGTTGTGAATGTTTCCATTTCATTCAAAACTAGTTGTGAATGTTTCCATTTCATTCCAAACAAGTTGTGAATGTTTCCATTTCATTCCAAACAAGTTGTGAATGTTTCCATTTCATTCCAAACTAGTTGTGAATGTTTCCATTTCATTCCAAACAAGTTGTGAATGTTTCCATTTCATTCCAAACTAGTTGTGAATGTTTCCATTTCATTCCAAACTAGTTGTGAATGTTTCCATTTCATTCCAAACAAGTTGTGAATGTTTCCATTTCATTCCAAACTAGTTGTGAATGTTTCCATTTCATTCTAAACAAGTTGTGAATGTTTCCATTTCATTCCAAACTAGTTGTGAATGTTTCCATTTCATTCCAAACAAGTTGTGAATGTTTCCATTTCATTCCAAACAAGTTGTGAATGTTTCCATTTCATTCCAAACAAGTTGTGAATGTTTTCCATTTCATTCTAAACTAGTTGTGAACAAGTTTGAATTTCATTTCATTCCAAACAAGTTGTGAATGTTTCCATTTCATTCCAAACAAGTTGTGAATGTTTCCATTTCATTCAAACTAGTTGTGAATGTTTCCATTTCATTCCAAACAAGTTGTGAATGTTTCCATTTCATTCCAAACAAGTTGTGAATGTTTCCATTTCATTCCAAACAAGTTGTGAATGTTTCCATTTCATTCTAAACAAGTTGTGAATGTTTCCATTTCATTCCAAACAAGTTGTGAATGTTTCCATTTCATTCCAAACAAGTTGTGAATGTTTCCATTTCATTCCAAACAAGTTGTGAATGTTTTTTCATTCCAAACTAGTTGTGAATGTTTCCATTTCATTCCAAACAAGTTGTGAATGTTTCCATTTCATTCCAAACAAGTTGTGAATGTTTCCATTTCATTCTAAACAAGTTGTGAATGTTTCCATTTCATTCCAAACAAGTTGTGAATGTTTCCATTTCATTCTAAACAAGTTGTGAATGTTTCCATTTCATTCCAAACAAGTTGTGAATGTTTCCATTTCATTCCAAACAAGTTGTGAATGTTTCCATTTCATTCCAAACTAGTTGTGAATGTTTCCATTTCATTCCAAACAAGTTGTGAATGTTTCCATTTCATTCCAAACAAGTTGTGAATGTTTCCATTTCATTCAAACTAGTTGTGAATGTTTCCATTTCATTCCAAACTAGTTGTGAATGTTTCCATTTCATTCCAAACAAGTTGTGAATGTTTCCATTTCATTCCAAACTAGTTGTGAATGTTTCCATTTCATTCCAAACTAGTTGTGAATGTTTCCATTTCATTCCAAACAAGTTGTGAATGTTTCCATTTCATTCCAAACAAGTTGTGAATGTTTCCATTTCATTCCAAACTAGTTGTGAATGTTTCCATTTCATTCCAAACTAGTTGTGAATGTTTCCATTTCATTCCAAACAAGTTGTGAATGTTTCCATTTCATTCCAAACTAGTTGTGAATGTTTCCATTTCATTCAAACTAGTTGTGAATGTTTCCATTTCATTCCAAAGTTAGTTGTGAATGTTTCCATTTCATTCCAAACAAGTTGTGAATGTTTCCATTTCATTCCAAACAAGTTGTGAATGTTTTTCCATTTCATTCCAAACAAGTTGTGAATGTTTCCATTTCATTCCAAACAAGTTGTGAATGTTTCCATTTCATTCCAAACAAGTTGTGAATGTTTCCATTTCATTCCAAACTAGTTGTGAATGTTTCCATTTCATTCCAAACAAGTTGTGAATGTTTCCATTTCATTCCAAACAAGTTGTGAATGTTTCCATTTCATTCCAAAACAAGTTGTGAATGTTTTCATTTCATTCCAAACAAGTTGTGAATGTTTCCATTTCATTCCAAACAAGTTGTGAATGTTTCCATTTCATTCCAAACTAGTTGTGAATGTTTCCATTTCATGTCCAAACTAGTTGTGAATGTTTCCATTTCATTCCAAACAAGTTGTGAATGTTTCCATTTCATTCAAAACTAGTTGTGAATGTTTCCATTTCATTCCAAACAAGTTGTGAATGTTTCCATTTCATTCCAAACTAGTTGTGAATGTTTCCATTTCATTCTAAACTAGTTGTGAATGTTTCCATTTCATTCCAAACAAGTTGTGAATGTTTCCATTTCATTCCAAACAAGTTGTGAATGTTTCCATTTCATTCTAAACAAGTTGTGAATGTTTCCATTTCATTCCAAACAAGTTGTGAATGTTTCCATTTCATTCCAAACAAGTTGTGAATGTTTCCATTTCATTCCAAACAAGTTGTGAATGTTTCCATTTCATTCCAAACAAGTTGTGAATGTTTCCATTTCATTCTAAACTAGTTGTGAATGTTTCCATTTCATTCTAAACAAGTTGTGAATGTTTCCATTTCATTCCAAAAACTAGTTGTGAATGTTTCCATTTCATTCCAAACAAGTTGTGAATGTTTCCATTTCATTCCAAACAAGTTGTGAATGTTTCCATTTCATTCTAAACAAGTTGTGAATGTTTCCATTTCATTCCAAACAAGTTGTGAATGTTTCCATTTCATTCTAAACTAGTTGTGAATGTTTCCATTTCATTCCAAACAAGTTGTGAATGTTTCCATTTCATTCCAAAGTTGTGAATGTTTCCATTCTAAACAAGTTGTGAATTGTTGACATTTCATTCAAAACCAGTTGTGAATGTTTTCATGTTTCCATTCTAAACTAGTTGTGAATGTTTCCATTTCATTCTAAATAAGTTGTGAATGTTTCCATTTCATTCCAAAACAAGTTGTGAATGTTTCCATTTCATTCCAAACAAGTTGTGAATGTTTCCATTTCATTCCAAACTAGTTGTGAATGTTTCCATTTCATTATAAACAAGTTGTGAATGTTTCCATTTCATTCCAAACAAGTTGTGAATGTTTCCATTTCATTCCAAACAAGTTGTGAATGTTTCATTTCATTCCAAACTAGTTTTGAATGTTTTCTCAAAACTAGTTGTGAATGTTTCCATTTCATTCTAAACTAGTTGTGAATGTTTCATTTCATTCCAAACAAGTTGTGAATGTTTCCATTTCATTCCAAACAAGTTGTGAATGTTTCATTTCATTCCAAACAAGTTGTGAATGTTTCCATTTCATTCTAAACAAGTTGTGAATGTTTCCATTTCATTCAAACAAGTTGTGAATGTTTCCATTTCATTCCAAACTAGTTGTGAATGTTTCCATTTCATTCTAAACAAGTTGTGAATGTTTCCATTTCATTCCAAACAAGTTGTGAATGTTTCCATTTTCATTCTAAACAAGTTGTGAATGTTTCCATTTCATTCCAAACAAGTTGTGAATGTTTCCATTTCATTCCAAACAAGTTGTGAATGTTTCCATTTCATTCCAAACAAGTTGTGAATGTTTCCATTTCATTCCAAACAAGTTGTGAATGTTTCCATTTCATTCCAAACAAGTTGTGAATGTTTCCATTTCATTCCAAACAAGTTGTGAATGTTTCCATTTCATTCCAAACAAGTTGTGAATGTTTCCATTTCATTCTAAACAAGTTGTGAATGTTTCCATTTCATTCTAAACAAGTTGTGAATGTTTCCATTTCATTCCAAACAAGTTGTGAATGTTTCCATTTCATTCCAAACAAGTTGTGAATGTTTCCATTTCATTCCAAACAAGTTGTGAATGTTTCCATTTCATTCCAAACAAGTTGTGAATGTTTCCATTTCATTCCAAACAAGTTGTGAATGTTTTCATTTCATTCCAAACAAGTTGTGAATGTTTCCATTTCATTCCAAACAAGTTGTGAATGTTTCCATTTCATTCCAAACTAGTTGTGAATGTTTCCATTTCATTCTAAACTAGTTGTGAATGTTTCCATTTCATTCCAAACAAGTTGTGAATGTTTCCATTCATTTCCAAACAAGTTGTGAATGTTTCCATTTCATTCCAAACTAGTTGTGAATGTTTCCATTTCATTCCAAACAAGTTGTGAATGTTTCCATTTCATTCTAAACAAGTTGTGAATGTTTCCATTTCATTCCTAAACAAGTTGTGAATGTTTCCATTTCATTTCAAACAAGTTGTGAATGTTTCCATTTCATTCTAAACTAGTTGTGAATGTTTCCATTTCATTCTAAACAAGTTGTGAATGTTTTTCCTAAACAAGTTGTGAATGTTTCATTTCATTCCAAACAAGTTGTGAATGTTTTCCATTTCATTCCAAACAAGTTGTGAATGTTTCCATTTCATTCCAAACAAGTTGTGAATGTTTCCATTTCATTCTAAACTAGTTGTGAATGTTTCCATTTCATTCCAAACAAGTTGTGAATGTTTCCATTTCATTCCAAACAAGTTGTGAATGTTTCCATTTCATTCCAAACTAGTTGTGAATGTTTCCATTTCATTCTAAACAAGTTGTGAATGTTTCCATTTCATTCCAAACAAGTTGTGAATGTTTCCATTTCATTCTAAACAAGTTGTGAATGTTTCCATTTCATTCCAAACAAGTTGTGAATGTTTCCATTTCATTCCAAACAAGTTGTGAATGTTTCCATTTCATTCTAAAACAAGTTGTGAATGTTTCCATTTCCAAAACAAGTTGTGAATGTTTCCATTTCATTCCAAACTAGTTGTGAATGTTTTCATTTCATTCCAAACAAGTTGTGAATGTTTCCATTTCATTCCAAACAAGTTGTGAATGTTTCCATTTCATTTCAAACAATAGTTGTGAATGTTTCCATTTCATTCCAAAACAAGTTGTGAATGTTTCCATTTCATTCCAAACAAGTTGTGAATGTTTCCATTTCATTCCAAACAAGTTGTGAATGTTTCCATTTCATTCCAAACAAGTTGTGAATGTTTCCATTTCATTCCAAACAAGTTGTGAATGTTTCCATTTCATTCCAAACAAGTTGTGAATGTTTCCATTTCATTCCAAAAGTTGTGAATGTTTCCATTTCATTCCAAACAAGTTGTGAATGTTTCCATTTCATTCTAAACAAGTTGTGAATGTTTCCATTTCATTCCAAACAAGTTGTGAATGTTTCATTTCATTCCAAACAAGTTGTGAATGTTTCCATTTCATTCCAAACAAGTTGTGAATGTTTCATTTCATTCCAAACAAGTTGTGAATGTTTCCATTTCATTCCTAAACAAGTTGTGAATGTTTCCATTTCAAACCAAAAGTTGTGAATGTTTTCCATTTCATTCTAAACTAGTTGTGAATGTTTCCATTTCATTCCAAACTAGTTGTGAATGTTTCCATTTCATTCTAAACAAGTTGTGAATGTTTCCATTTTCATTCTAAACAAGTTGTGAATGTTTCCATTTCATTCTAAACAAGTTGTGAATGTTTCCATTTCATTTCTAAACAAGTTGTGAATGTTGTGAATGTTTCCATTTCATTTCATTCTAAACTAGTTGTGAATGTTTCCATTTCATTCTAAACTAGTTGTGAATGTTTCCATTTCATTCAAACAAGTTGTGAATGTTTCCATTTCATTCAAAACTAGTTGTGAATGTTTCCATTTCATTCTAAACAAGTTGTGAATGTTTCCATTTCATTCCAAACAAGTTGTGAATGTTTCCATTTCATTCTAAACAAGTTGTGAATGTTTCCATTTCATTCCAAACAAGTTGTGAATGTTTCCATTTCATTCTAAACAAGTTGTGAATGTTTCCATTTCATTCTAAACAAGTTGTGAATGTTTCCATTTCATTCCAAACTAGTTGTGAATGTTTCCATTTCATTCCAAACAAGTTGTGAATGTTTCCATTTCATTCTAAACATGTTGTTAATGTTTCCATTTCATTTCAAACAAGTTGTGAATGTTTCCATTTCATTTCAAACAAGTTGTGAATGTTTCAATGTTTTCATTCCAAACTAGTTGTGAATGTTTCCATTTCATTCTAAACAAGTTGTGAATGTTTCCATTTCATTCCAAACAAGTTGTGAATGTTTCCATTTCATTCCAAACAAGTTGTGAATGTTTCCATTTCATTCCAAACAAGTTGTGAATGTTTCCATTTCATTCCAAACAAGTTGTGAATGTTTCCATTTCATTCTAAACTAGTTGTGAATGTTTCCATTTCATTCCAAACAAGTTGTGAATGTTTCCATTTCATTCCAAACAAGTTGTGAATGTTTCCATTTCATTCTAAACTAGTTGTGAATGTTTCCATTTCATTCAAAACAAGTTGTGAATGTTTCCATTTCATTCTAAACTAGTTGTGAATGTTTCCATTTCATTCCAAACAAGTTGTGAATGTTTCCATTCATTCTAAACTAGTTGTGAATGTTTCCATTTCATTCCAAACAAGTTGTGAATGTTTCCATTTCATTCCAAACAAGTTGTGAATGTTTCCATTTCATTCCAAACAAGTTGTGAATGTTTCCATTTCATTCTAAACAAGTTGTGAATGTTTCCATTTCATTCCAAACAAGTTGTGAATGTTTCCATTTCATTCCAAACAAGTTGTGAATGTTTCCATTTCATTCTAAACAAGTTGTGAATGTTTCCATTTCATTCCAAACAAGTTGTGAATGTTTCCATTTCATTCAAAACAAGTTGTGAATGTTTCCATTTCATTCCAAACAAGTTGTGAATGTTTCCATTTCATTATAAACAAGTTGTGAATGTTTCCATTTCATTCCAAACTAGTTGTGAATGTTTCCATTTCATTCCAAACAAGTTGTGAATGTTTCCATTTCATTCTAAACAAGTTGTGAATGTTTCCATTTCATTCCAAACAAGTTGTGAATGTTTCCATTTCATTCCAAACAAGTTGTGAATGTTTCCATTTCATTCTAAACAAGTTGTGAATGTTTCCATTTCATTCTAAACAAGTTGTGAATGTTTCCATTTCATTCTAAACTAGTTGTGAATGTTTCCATTTCATTTTAAACAAGTTCCATTCTAAAATATTTGAATGTTTTCATTCCAAAGTTAGTTGTGAATGTTTTTTTCATTCCAAACAAGTTGTGAATGTTTCCATTTCATTCTAAACAAGTTGTGAATGTTTCCATTCCAAACAAACAAGTTGTGAATGTTCCATTTCATTCCAAACAAGTTGTGAATGTTTCCATTTCATTCTAAAATAGTTGTGAATGTTTCCATTTCATTCCAAACAAGTTGTGAATGTTTCCATTTCATTCTAAACAAGTTGTGAATGTTTCCATTTCATTCCAAACTAGTTGTGAATGTTTCCATTTCATTCTAAACAAGTTGTGAATGTTTCCATTTCATTCTAAATTAGTTGTGAATGTTTTTCATTTCAAACAAGTTGTCATTCTAAAATGTTTCCATTTCATTCCAAACAAGTTGTGAATGTTTCCAGTTCATTCTAAACTAGTTGTGAATGTTTCCATTTCATTCCAAACTAGTTGTGAATGTTTCCATTTCATTCCAAACAAGTTGTGAATGTTTCCATTTCATTCAAAACAAGTTGTGAATGTTTCCATTTCATTCCAAACAAGTTGTGAATGTTTCCATTTCATTCCAAACTAGTTGTGAATGTTTCCATTTCAAACAAGTTGTGAATGTTTCCATTTCATTCTAAACAAGTTGTGAATGTTTCCATTTCATTCTAAACAAGTTGTGAATGTTTCCATTTCAAAAAAAGTTGTGAATGTTCATTCCAAACTAGTTGTGAATGTTTCCATTTCATTCCAAACTAGTTGTGAATGTTTCCATTTCATTCTAAACAAGTTGTTGTGAATGTTTCCATTTCATTCCAAATAAGTTGTGAATGTTTCCATTTCATTCTAAACCAGTTGTGAATGTTTCCATTTTATTCTAGACAAGTTGTGGATATTTCTATTTCATTCTCAACTAGATGTCTTGTTTTCATTTCAAATAAGTTATTAGTGTTTCCATTTCATTCTAAACTAGTTGTGAATGTTTCCATTTCTTTCTAAATAAGTTCTGAATCTTTTCTTCTCATTCCAAATATGTTGTGAATGTTTCCATTTCATTCTAAACTAGTTTTGAAATTTTTCACTTCATTCTAAACTAATTGTGAGTGTTTCCATTTAATTCTGATGCGGACCCTTTTGGTATAATGACCAAGAAACATCCCTAAGATGTTTTTCAAGCTTCACAAGACATCACAAAGACTAGATTTAAACTCCCACCCCTAATTGACTTGTGATTAGAAACAAGAAGTGTAAGTAAACCGAGAACACAAGCAACTTGCACACCAAGGTAGTCCTTAAAGAACAAAAGCGATTTTCTAGCCAAAGTGGCAATATTATTTCATCCAAAGGCTGTGTCTTTTTCACCTAGAATATGTACCTATTTATAGGCCAAAAATAGAGGAAAAAGTAGGCCAAAATTCACTTCCAAACGCTACGTTCAAAGGAGTTAAGAAAATCTAGTCAAACTATGGCTCAAACACCTAATTTGCACATGTTTAATGTGCGCAGGGAATTCCTCTTATCCTATGTGACCTAAATCACTTACATGGCCATAATAACATCCTAAATAATGTAAATAAATAGGAAAATAATAAAAATACATTACAATACAAGATTGGCCTAAAAACCCCAAAATAGTTTTCTTGCGTGCAGTTAAGGGCTCCTTAGGGTTCTTGCTTGTGTCTTCAAGTTCAAGCTTGACCAATTGAGTTCCATTTCCTTGAGACCTTCTCTTATATGTTGAAAAGAGGTCTTGAAACTTTAGGGCTCAAATATTCAGCTTGTGGAAGAAAACAGCTCAAGAATACTTTAAGGGGGCTCCCAAGGTTAACTTGATGGGTACCCTTGGGGTTCCTTGTCTTGTGGCTTTTCTAGGCACTCTATAATTGAGCACCAAGCTTGGCCATCATCTCCATATGATTTCTTGAATGTTCTAGTAGCTCAATGTGAAAATCCAAGTCCATGCTCCATTAAATAGCTTGAGACAAAAGCTTGAAGTGCACTAGTGAGCTTCTTAGCCTTCTTTGTTGTCATTAGTCCACTGATTATCTACAAGGGGTCCTTGCCATAACTAGATATGCATTCCATGCTCATATCATATTCTAAACTACTTGTGAATGTTTCCATTCTAAACTAGTTGTGATTGTTTCCATTTCATTCTAAACTAGTTGTGAATGTTTCCATTTCATTCTAAACAAAGTTGTGAATGTTTCCACTTAACACTAAACAAGTTTTGAATGTTTCAATTTCATTCTAAACTAGTTATGAATATCTCCATTTCATTCTAAACAAGTTTGTCAAGTTGACAATATTGAATGTTTCCATTTTAAAACAAGTTGCAATGTTTCCATTTCATTTCAAACAAGTTGTGAATGTTTCATTTCATTCTAAACAAGTTGTGAATGTTTCATTTCATTCTAAACTAGTTGTGAATGTTTCCATTTCATTCTAAACAAGTTGTGACTGTTTGCATTTCATTCTAAAAAGTTGTGAATGTTTCCATTTAATTCTAAACTGGTATTGAATGTTTCCATTTCATTCAAAACAAGTTGTGAATGTTTCCATGTTTTTCATTCTAAACTAGTTGTGAATGTTTCCATTTCATTCCAAACAAGTTGTGAATGTTTCCATTTCATTCTAAACAAGTTGTGAATGTTTCCATTTCCTAAACAAGTTGTGAATGTTTCCATTTCATTCAAAACTAGTTGTGAATGTTTCCATTTCATTCCAAACAAGTTGTGAATGTTTCCATTTCATTGGAAATAAGTTGTGAATGTTTCCATTTCATTCTAAACTAGTTGTAAATGTTTGCATTTCATTCCAAACAAGTTGTGAATGTTTCCATTTCATTCCAAACTAGTTGTGAATGTTTCCATTTCATTCCAAACAAGTTGTGAATGTTTCCATTTCATTCCAAACAAGTTGTGAATGTTTCCATTTCATTCCAAACTAGTTGTGAATGTTTCCATTTCATTCCAAACAAGTTGTGAATGTTTCCATTTCATTCTAAACAAGTTGTGAATGTTTCCATTTCATTCTAAACAAGTTGTGAATGTTTTCCATTCATTCCATAAACAAGTTGTGAATGTTTCCATTTCATTCTAAACAAGTTGTGAATGTTTCCATTTCATTCTAAACAAGTTGTGAAATGTTTTCATTTCATTCCAAACAAGTTGTGAATGTTTCCATTTCATTCTAAACAAGTTGTGAATGTTTTCATTTCATTCTAAACAAGTTGTGAATGTTTCCATTTCATTCCAAACAAGTTGTGAATGTTTCCATTTCATTCTAAACAAGTTGTGAATGTTTCCATTTCATTATAAACAAGTTGTGAATGTTTAAAACATTTCATTCATTTCAAAACTAGTTGTGAATGTTTCCATTTCATTCCAACAAGTTGTGAATGTTTCCATTTCATTCTAAACAAGTTGTGAATGTTTCCATTTCATTCTAAACAAGTTGTGAATGTTTCCATTTCATTCTAAACAAGTTGTGAATGTTTCCATTTCATTTTTCTAAACAAGTTGTGAATGTTTCCATTTCATTCCAAACAAGTTGTGAATGTTTCCATTTCATTCCAAACTAGTTGTGAATGTTTCCATTTCATTCCAAACAAGTTGTGAATGTTTCCATTTCATTCCAAACAAGTTGTGAATGTTTCCATTTCATTCAAAACTAGTTGTGAATGTTTCCATTTCATTCTAAACTAGTTGTGAATGTTTCCATTTCATTCTAAACAAGTTGTGAATGTTTCCATTTCATTCTAAACAAGTTGTGAATGTAATTCCATTCCAAACAAGTTGTGAATGTTTCCAATTTCATTCAAACAAGTTGTGAATGTTTCCATTTCATTTAAAACTAGTTGTGAATGTTTTGAAACAAGTTGTGAATGTTTGTTTCATTCCAAACTAGTTGTGAATGTTTCCATTTCATTCTAAACTAGTTGTGAATGTTTCCATTTCATTCTGGAAAACACATGTTGCAAATGTTTCCATTTCATTGTAGTTAGTTTTGAATGTTTCCATTTCATTCTAAACCAGTTGTGAATGTTTCCATTTAATTCTAAACTAGTTGTGAATGTTTTCATTTCATTTTAAACAAGTTGTGAATGTTTCCTTTCCAAACATGTTCTAAATGTTTCCATTTCATTCTAAAATGTTGTAGTTATGAATGTTTCAATTTCATTCTAAACAAGTTGTGAATGTTTCCATTTCATTCTAAACAAGTTGTGAATGTTTTAATTTCATTCTAAACTAGTTGTGAATGTTTCCATTTCATTCTAAACAAGTTGTGAATGTTTCCATTTCATTCTAAACTAGTTGTGAATGTTTCCATTTTATTCTAAACTAGTTGTGAATGTTTTCATTTCATTCTAAACAAGTTGTGAGTGTTTCTATTTCATTCTAAACAAGTTGTGAATGTTTCCATTTCATTCTAAAAAAAAATTGTTTTTGTTATCACCTCACAAAAATGGGAGAATTACAAGTGTGGCATAATGGTCAAAAAACCATTATATTGTGTAATTCTCATCATAGTGATTGAAGTATGGGGGGTAAAAGGTATGAACAACACCTCCTTCAAAGTGTTCCAAGTTAGTAACTTGGCCCCTAACAAAAACTTTAAGGATTGCTTGTTTGTCAAGCAACCTATGGACTTTTTTGTAAGATTTTGGAAATTTGGGTACTCAATTGTAAAACATTAACAAAAGAGATTTGGAGAGTTATGAGAAGGATATGAATGGTATGGAAGTGCTACTGGAGGACCAAATTGCTTATGGAAGACAAGTGTGGACAAAAAAAACACAAAAAGAGCTTAAGGGCCTAAGTGTCCTAGTGTAGGCCTTTAGCTGTTTATGCTTTTGACTTAAGTCAAATGGAGAAATTTTGGGGTTATCCCACTCAAGGAAGGAAAGCTAAGGCTTGCTAGGGTCAAAAATGTTGGCCACATGTGGGCCAAGAAGTTTAAGCACAAATAAACCATAATTAGTGAGAAGGAAAATGACATAAAGCAAGGTTAAGCCTTGTTAAGTGTGTTTTGTGCCCTTAAGCTCATTTAAGCCCATTTAAGTGGCCAACTCACTTATCTCTCTCCCATTTTTGGCCCCCTCCAGCCCAAGAACACATCCACACTTCCTCCATAGCCACCACACCTTCAAACTTGCAATTGATTGAAATTGAAGGCAAAACAAAGCAATTGCAAGTAAACTAGAGCTATTGCTTGGATACTTCAAGGATCAAGCTTGATTTTCAACCTACCCACTTTGGTAAGGGTTCTGTTGCCCTCATGGGTTGTTTTCTATATTTTCAAGCAACCATGGAGCTGGGGTTAATCTTGGAAGAGAGCCATGAGCTTGATGAACCAAGCTTAGTGAGGGGAGTGCACTTATTGAAGGTTTTGTGACCTAGTGTGAAGTGCACAATGATGGCAGTGAAGTGAGGGTTTCTAGAGCCCAAAGTTAGTACTAACTAGTGTTAAAATCCTCCTAAGACCAAACATTAGCTTGAGGAGGGCTGCCATAGTGATTTGGTTATGTTTATTATATGTTTTATGGACTAACCTATGGTTTATGTTGCTGCCGCATTTCATGTGTTTGTTGGTTGTGAATGGCTGCTGCATTTGGTTGCTATATCTTGTATATATGCATTGTGGTTTTGTGTTTTAGTACCTTTGGATACAGGTTTTAATGATGGTTACATTTCCTATTGAATCCAAGTGCTACCCTTACAAAGTTTCTCAATGAAACTTACTCCCCTCAATTCTGCCATTTTAGGTCCAGCAGAAAGATCACATTCAAACTGACCTTTGTGGTTTGATGTTTTGACCTGAAATTTTAGGTACATGAACTTCCATGTGTCTAGTTATGATCTAGAAAGTTTGGTGATTTTAGGAGCACATTTGGTATTTTTTATGGTACTTATTGTGTTGTGCAGCAGCTGTCCACATCTTGTTTCTGGAGTCCATTGTGTCTCAGGCACTCCTGTAACTTAGGGTGCATATTTAGCTGAGTTAAGACCATTATGTAGTGCATGTATGCATGTACATGTAGTGTATGTAAAATGAGACAAGTATGTGAACATTTGAGTAATGTTTTGGCTATGTATGTGATGTGGTGCAAAGCTACCTAAGTGTGAATGATAGGTTGCTTACTTGTAAATTCTGTTTTGGCCACATAAAGTTGTTAGATGCAAGAGAATGTATTTCCTATGTGTATTGGACATATATGGGGTAGCCTTGGAGGGCTTACCCCTTGTGAATGAAGTGTTTGCACACTTATGAAATTTTGTATGGGCAAAATGGTCATAAAGTGACCAGAATTTTGACTCTGCACTCAAAGTTCTATATCTCCCTATGTAGAATGAATCTTGGCATGAAATTTTCACCAAATCTAGAGAACATCTATAGGTTGAACTAGGATTTGGAATTTCTGAATTTGGAGCCCTGTAGCCAAAGATATGATGTTGCAAATTTGGCTAAGTTACTGTTCATTTGGTCAGAATTTTGTAACCAACTTAAAAAATCCATAACTTGGTCCATAGGTGGGCTATTGATGTAAAAAAAAATTCCTTGGTTTGCTCTAAGTCTCTACTTGATAATGGAGCAAATAAAATAGGGGGTACATGGCTAGAATGATACAGTTTATTAGTGGAAGTTACAGGTACAGTGGCTGGTCACTAGAACTTAACAAGATTGCCTAATGTGTGGTAGCCAAGATTAAGACTTGTGCTAGTGTTTTCCTTCTTTGCTGCCATGGTGTGCATGAAATGTGAATATGTGTGTGATGGTTGGACCAATATGCATGTGTTTACATAGTGCCCAAGAGGGTCACTTGGGTATGCACACTAAGGGTAATGTTTTGATGGCCTATAGAACATACCAACCCTGGGTGTTTAAATGCAGAATTTTGGCATTATAACTGGACTACCTTGGAGTGGGTAACAAATGTTGGTATCAGAGCATGGTTTGTACATGTACATAGCATATAGTTGCATTTGCATGCTAGCTACATACATGACCTCAATTTGGTCAGCTGCTAGTGTCAAGTACCATTGAAATACCTATGATCTTTATATGTGCTCTATGATGAATCATCAATGTAGGAAGTAAACATGGTTGCCCCAAGGAGAAAGCAATCACTTTAATGGCCTCCTACTAAATCTGGGCAACAAAGAAATGGATAGAATAAAGGGAATCAGGGCCAACAGGGGGCATTAAACCTTAAAGTGCCACAGGTTTGGTTAGAGCTTTAGAGGAACTTAGCTCTAATCAATGAAAACTTAGTAAGGCTGATTCAAGCACAATAGCAAGGAGTGCCAGTAGCACAAGCAGAATCAGTTTAGGATCCATAGCAGCAACCATAAAAGGAGACTAGGAACACATCTGAATATGTTCTTTCTGCAAGATCAAAAGATACAAATGATGAAATTGTTGAGGTGGAAGATGAGGGTAGGAGAAATCCAAGAGGAAGAAGAGTGAGATCTGAGATTTGTTAGGTATCTAGACCAATCCCTCACTCTTTAACAATTCCTTGACTAGGAATGAGATTGAGGAAGATCATGAGAGGAGAGGCAGGAGAAGGCATAGAGATTATGGAGAGCATCACCAAGCTGAGGGTTCTTATAGATCCAGAAGACATAGAGTTGAGGATCTAGAGGGCCTAAGACCTCTATAGTTTGATGGAAGAGCTGGGCCAAAGAGAGCTAAGGAGTGGTTAATCTTCATTGAAAAAAAATGTTTGAGAGGATGCCACTCGGCTGCACCAAGAGAGTGTCACTGGCTACCTACAATCTGGTAAGTAGTGTAGAGATATGGTGTAGGTGCACTAGAGATAAATATGCTATCCAGAGGGGCAAAAGGCCAAGAGAAGACATAGAAATGACTTGGCTAGAGTTCACCCAGCTGTTCTAGGAGCAGTACATTAGTGATGCCATCAAGGATATGAAGCAAGTTGAATTTGATGCTCTAAGGCAGGAAAACCGTAGTGTCTTAATGTATGAGCACAAATTCAATCAGTTGGTGAGATATGCTCCTCAGTATCATGGACTGGAGGAGTTAAAGGACAAAAGATTTATTAGAGGCCTAAGGTCAGACATCATAAAAGTTGTAAGATATTTTGGAGAAGTCATTTACTATGAAGCAGTGCAAAAAGCTTTATTGGTAGAGCAAGAGGAGTATGAGACTAGGTACTTTGCCAGTGGACCAGGGGAATGTAGCCAAGCAGGAGGCAAGCAGAAAAAGCCACCACATGGCAAGGTAGTTGCCTAGAGTTCTCATCCTGGTGGTAAGGGCAAGGTCAAAGGGAAGTCCCCTGGCCTAATGTGCCTTAATTGTAAGAAGTTTTGTGGAAAAAAACCTTGCATTTTGACACCCAAGTGTGTCTAAGATGTGGATCCATGGATCATTAGATCAAAGACTGCCCACAGGATCAAAGTAGGCTAGAAGACCAAGGTCCAGTAAGGCCTATTAGGGTATGACATAGACGGGGAGCAGCTAGGCAGGGACAACAGATGCCAGTTCCTCTAGTGCCTCAGCCTCCAGTGCAAAGAGCTAGAAGAGTCTTCCAAGTTGAGAGGCTAGAGACATCACAACAGGGAGGAGCACTAAGAGGTAACATTTACCTTAATGGTATGCCTATTAGTGTTCTATTTGATATTGGTGCATCTGTGTCTATAATGGCTAGGAAATTTGTTGATGTCATGAAATTGCCTACTAAAATCATGCCTAGGATATCCTTAGTGAAAACAACAAGTAGTTAATGTCTTTTCACTAATGACCTAACTAAGGATTGTGAGCTAGTAGTAGGAAAGACTAAGGTTATGACTAATCTTCTAGTGTTGGACATTCCTAAGAATGATTTAGTACTATGTATGAATTGGCTTGCTATGCACAACATAAGAATTGATTGTGCTAACAAAAAAATCACATTAGCTGATGGTGAAGTGCATGCATTGGTGAATTCTAAAGAATTAATGTATGAAATGCATGGCATGGAACTAGAGGTACTATATGAGATACTTGTGATTTTTTAGCATGATTACTGTTATGCATTTAATGAATTGTATTATGGAGAGGAAGTGGACAGAATACCTGTAGTGAGAGACTTTCCGCAAGTCATTCTTAAAGGCCTGCCAAGTATTCTTCCACCAAGGGGGATTGAGTTTGAGATCATGTTGGAACTAGGAGTAGTCCAATATCCATTCCTCCTTATAGAATGCCTATCACAGAGATGTATGAGCTCAAAAAACAACTTGATGAACTTCTTGAAAAAGGGTTCATAAGGCCAAGTGTTTTACCATGGGGAGCTCCAGCTCTCTTTGTGGAGAAGAAGGATGGATCATTGAGACTATGCATTGACTATAGGAAGCTCAATGTAGTGACTATCAAGAACAAGTATCCACTCCCTAGGATTGAGGATTTATTTGATCAACTTAAGGGAGCTAAGACCTTCTCAAAGATAAATTTAAGATTTGGATATTTCCAGTTGAGAGTAAAGGAATAGGACATTCTTAATACTGCATTTAGGACTAGATATGGGCATTATGAGTACAGAGTCATGCCATTTGGTTTGACTAATGCACCAGCTACTTTCATGGACCTGATGAACAAGGTGTTCATACCACATTTGGACAAATTTGTGGCGGTGTTCATTGATGACATCCTAGTGTATTCCAAGGATGAAAATGAACATGAACATCATCTGAAGATTGTCTTAAAGACTCTATTGGAAGATCAGCTTTATGCTAAGTTATCCAAGTGTGAATTCTAGATAAGGGAAGTGTCTTTCCGAGGACACATCATAGATGCACACGGCCTTAAGGCAGACACTAAAAAGGTCAAGGCAATGCAAGAATGGGAAAAACCAAAGACTATAAAGGAAATCAGAAGTTTCCTATGATTAGTTGGATACTATAGGAGATTTGTATTAGGATTTTCCATGTTTCCTTAGTTCTTACTCATCTAACCAAGAAGGGTCAAAGATTTGAGTGGATTAAAAAGTGTTAAAAGAGTTTCCAAGAGCTTAAGTGGAGGTTGATTGAAGCTCCAGTATTGATTCTTCCTGATCTATGCAAGCTCTACATCATATATACAGATGCATCTAGATCTGGGTTAGGTTGTGTGCTTATGCAAGACAGAAATGTCATTGCTTATCGGTCAAGGCAATTAAGACCCCATGAGCAAAATTATCCTACCTATGACCTAGAACTAGTAGCAGTGATTTTTGCTTTGAAGCGATGGAGGAATTACTTGATGGGCAGTTCCTTTGTGATCTACACTAACCACAAGAGCCTAAAGTACTTGTTCACTAAAAAAGAGTTGAACATAAGGCAAAGGGGATGGTTAGAATACATCAAGCATTATGACTGCTGTATAGAGTACACAGGCAATTTAGTAGCAGATGCCTTGAGAAGAAAGTACACAGGTCTTTTGAAAGGAGGATCCATAACTGATTGTGATGAGCAAAATAGTCTGCTATGCCTATGGCATAAGTGGCATAAGTCGTATGAAGCCCAAATCTATACATTGACAATTCAGTTTGGATGGATTGAAGAAGCCAGAAAGGCATAGGAGACAGATCCTGATCTAAAAAAGATTTCAAGAGAGGGAAAAGGTTCCTTGTATCAATCCTTTACCTACAAGCAAGGATTATTGTACTTCAAGGACCGAATCTATGTCACTAAAGGAGCAAAGCTCAGGGATGAAATATTTGAAGAAGCTTACATAAGCAAGTTGAGCGTCCATCCAGAAAGTGAGAAAATTTATAAAGACTTGAAGACTTACTTATGGTGGCCAAATATAAGGAAAGACATAGTTACTTATGTCTCCAAATGTGCCACATGCCAGATGGTAAAGGTAAAGCACCAGAAGCCAGCTAGTACCCTATAGACTCTACCTATACCAGTGATGAAGTAGGGCAACATAACCATGGAGTTTTTGACTGGGCTGCCTATGACCAGATTAAGGCATGATACAATCTGGGTAATTGTGGATAGGCTAACCAAATGTGCCCACTTCTTACTTGTGAAACTCATAGACTTTTCAAAGAAGTTAACTCAGATGTATGTCCAGGAGATAGTGAGACTACATGGAGTGCCAGACTCCATTGTATCTAATAGAGATACAAGATTTATAACTCAGTTTTGGAGTGCTTTTCATAAAGCACTATGAACCAAAATCCACCTGAGTATTGCTTATCATCCTCAGTTAGATGGGCAATCTGAAAGGGTGGTATAGATACTGGAAGACATGCTCAGGAGCTGTGTGTTGGATTTCAAAGGTGAATGGGACAAACATTTGCCATTGGTGGAATTCTCATATAACAATAGCTATCATAGCACCATTGGCATGGCACCTTATGAAGCATTATATGGAAGAAGGTGCATGACACCTCACTATTGGGTAGAAGCCTCAGATAGGCTAGAGTTGGCTCCCAAAATTATTGAGGAAACTACTACCAAGATTAAGAAGATCCAAGAAAGATTAAAGGCAACTGATGAAAGAACCATAGCCTATGTGAATAAAAGAATGAGAGACTTGGAGTTTGAGGTTGGTGACAATGTTTGGTTGAAAGTTACACCAATAAAGGCACTATCAAATTTGGCAGAAGATCCAAGTTAGCTCCAAGATATATATGTCCTTATGAGATCTTGGACACAGTTGGCAAGGTAGCATACAAGTTAGCTCTATCACCAAGCATGTCAAGTGTTCAAAAATGTTTTTAACATCAGTATGCTTAAAAAGTGTCTATTGGACACAAAGCATGCTATTGTAGTGGAAGACATTCAGTTCAAACCTAACTTGACATATGAAGAGACACCTATAGCTATCTTAGCCAAGGATACTAGAAAGCTAAGAAACAAGCTCATTCCCATGGTTAAAGTTCAGTGGTCACACCACTCTAAAAGGGAAGTAACCTAGGAAACTGAAAAAGACCATATGAAAAGGTATCCTATAGAATACTCGAAGTTAAAGACAATTTGGAGGACCAAAATTTTTAAGAGGGGGAGGATTGTTACCACCTCGCAAAAATTGACAAGTGTGTCATAATGACTAAAAATCATTATACTGTGCAATTCTCACCATAATGATTGAAGTATGGGGGGAAAATGACATGATCAAGACGTCCTCAAAATTATTCCAAGTTGGTAACTTGGCTCCCAAGAAAAGCCTTAAGGATTGCTTGTTTGTCAAGCAACCTATGGACTTTTTTGTAACATTTTGGAAATTTAGGTACTCAATTGCAAAAATTTCACAAAAGAGATTTGGAGAGTTATGAGAAGGATATGAATCATATAGAAGTGCTATTGGAGGACCAAATTGCTCATGGAAGGCAAGTTTGGACAAAGGAAACACTAAAGGCATTAAGGACCTAAATGTCTTAGTGTAAACCTTAAGGTGTTCAAGCTTTTGACCTAAGTCAAAGGGTAAAGTTGTAGGGTTATCCCACCTAGGGGAGGCTGCTTATGCCTTGTAAATGGGTGAAAAATGTTAAGCACATGTGGACTAATGATTTTAAGACAAAGAAACCATAATTAGTGAGAAGGAAAATGACATAAAGCAAGGTTAAGCTTGTTAAGTGTGTTTTGTGATTGTAGGCTCATTTAAGACCATTTAAGTGGCCAACTCACTTATTTCTCTCCCATTTATGGCCTCCTCTAGCCCAAAAACACAGCCACACTTCCTCCATAGCCACCACACCTTCAAACTTGTAATTGATTGAAATTGAAGGCAAAAGGAAGCAATTGGAAGCAAACTAGAGCTATTGTTTGGATACTTCAAGGATCAAGCTTGATTTTTGGCCTACCCACATTGGTAAGGGTTCTCTTGCTCTCATGGGTTGTTTTCTGTATTTTCAAGCAACCATGGCGCTAGGGTTAAGCTTGGAAAAGAGCCATGAGCTTGATGAACCAAGCTTAGTGAGGGGAGTGCACTTATTGAAGGTTTTGTGACCTAGTGTGAGTGCACAAAGATGGAAGTAAAAGAAGGGTTTCTAGAGCCCAAAGTTAGTACTAACTAGTCTTAAGATCCTCCTAAGACCAAGCATTAGCTTGAGGAGGGTTTCCATAGTGATTTATTTATGTTTATTATGCATTTTATGGACTAACCTATGGTTTATGTTGCTGTCGCATTTCATTTGTTTAAAGGTTGTGAATGGCTGCTGCATTTGGTTGCTATATCTTGTATATATGCATTGAAGTTTTGTGTTTTAGTGTCTTTGGATGTAGGTTTTAATGATGGTTACATTGCTTATTGAATCCAAGTGCTACCTTTACTAAGTTTCTCAATGCAACTTACTCCCCTCAATTCTATCATTTCAGGTCTACCAGAAAGATCGCAATCATACTAGCCTTTGTGGTTTGAATTTTAATCTGAAATTTTAGGTACGTGAACTTCCATGTGTCTAGTTATGATTTGGAAAGTTTGGTGATTTTAGGAGTACATTTGGTATTTTTAGTGATGGTGCTTATTGTGTTGTGCGGCAGCTGTCCAGCATCCTGTTCTGGAGTCCATTGTGTCTCAGGAAATGCTGTAACATAGGGTGCATATTTAGCTATGTTAAGACCATTATGTAGTGCATGTATGCATGTACATGTATTGTATGTAAAATGGGACAGTTATGCGAACATTTGAGTAGTGTTTTGGCTATGTACGTGATGTGGTGCAAAGCTGCCTAAGTGTGAATGATAGGCTGCTTACTTGTAAATTCTGTTTTGGCCACATATTTTTGTTAAATTCAAGGGCATGTATTTCCTATGTGTATTGGATATATTTGGGGTAACCTTGGATGGCTTTTTCCTTGTGAATGAAGTGTGTGCGCACGTATGAAATTTTGTATGGGCAAAATGGTAACAAAGTTACTAGATTTTTTACTCTGCACCTTAAGTTCAATATCTCACTGTGTAGAAAGAATCTTGGTGTAAAATTTTAACCACATCTAGAGGTTGAACTGGGTTTTATAATTTCTAAATTTGGAGCCCTATAGATAATGATATTGTAATAACCCTAGAAATTAAGTAAAATAAAATCACCAAATTATCCTAATTAATTAAATAAATAAAATAATAAAATAATAATAATAATAAAATATAAAATTAAGAATCTTGATTCTTAGATGATTTCTTTAGTGGTTATTAAGTCAAATTCCAAACCGGAAGCTCAAAGTCATTTTCTTTAGGCTAGGGGCATTTTTGTCATTTATAACCAAGCATCAGATGAAAAATCTGGGAGCACCATTGGATTCTTCTCAAAAAAATGAGTCAAGAGAAATTTACCTCACTCAATTCTGAATTCGTTTGCTTAGGTTTCCTAAAATTTAGCCAACACGCGTGTGGGGTTTAAACCGGGTTCGTGCTACCTGCTACATAGGATATTTTTTTTTCTCCCTAACCCTAATTTCTTTCTTATAAAACGTTCCAGCCGCAAAGCTCCTATATATATTTTTTTAAAAAAACTTTAGATTAAAAAAAAACTTACCTATATCTATATTTACCATATTTAATCACCCGGCCCTTTTATTAACCTTATTCCCTTTTTATTTTGTTTCCCGTATTTTGCTCACCTAGTCCGAAATTCGTTTAGACCTAAAAAATTAAAACCTCCAAATACTCTTCTGCCTTTTCTTTTATTTCTTCTTTCTCCAACAACAGCCGCCAAGCACTTCGAAAAATAATATCCTTATGGTCCGCCTTCTCCATTTACTTCACCTTAACACACTTCTATTGGACAATATTTTGTTCTCCCATTCTTTTAGTTCAATTAGATACAGCCATCAATCCTCCATTGTTCCGGGTCGTTCTCATTAGAGTGGGGAAGAAGACAGAACACCAAAGGATCGTGTTCTCTCCACTCCGTTACTGGCTTATCGTGTTCTTTGTCGAATCAGTGTAAGTCCATCCCTTTGGGCTTTGATTCTCCAGTTATCCAAGAGTATTTTGAATTCTATTTAATTCCATATTTTTGCTTAGATTCATCAGATTGAAGGGAAACCCCATCATCCGGACACCAAAAACGATCCTACACATACCGGTGATTCCGAATTCATTTTGTGTAAGTCTAAATTATTCTATATCACTCTTTTAATTTTTTTTTTTTCCAGCACCTAAAGGCCTTATATCTTTGCTGTAAATATTTGGTAGATTATCATTAATCCAAGTTTTGGGTTTTTCCACTCATTTCCAGTGCAATCTTGTCCATACTTGGTCCTAAGCCCCGGTAAGCCACCGTAGCCTTTTTAAAAATTATCTTGGCTGCCAATTTCAAATATTACAGCCCTAATAATTCTCTTTTCCTTGCTGTCCATGTTGTTACAAAGGGTTAGAAAATCCTTACTTGAAGGTTTGGCGTTTCGTTGGACTCCCGGAGCGTCAGAGATCCCGAAAGCACATCGGTAACCGAAATAAAAAATTTTTCCTTCTGAGATCAGTTTTTACAGCCATTAAATGAGCTTATAAGTTAGTGTATGGCCGCTGTAATTTTTAGGATCAATATCAAGAAGGCTCCCGACACGATCCCGAATAGGCACGAGGCCACCGAAGACACCCCGAGACCCTTTTTGCCCACTAGGTAAAATTTCAGCCTAGATGTTAAGAACATCAACCTTCCAAGTACCATTTAGGAAAATTTCTAAATTTTAGCATATTTTCTAATTTTCTACCTTACTAACATTTTGTAGGACCGTCCTAGGAAATCGCCCCTTTCACCGTATTATTCCGAACTAGGTAAGGGGGAAGAGCAGGTTAGTTCTCGTGGGCCCTCTTAGGCCCAAAATAAGCATCAACCCGAATAATAAATTTTAAGTAAACAATTGGGCTAAAAAAAATCTTTAAATGCGTGGGCAACATGGGTAGGGTAATTAATTAGTTTTTCTAGAATTTTATTTTATTTTATTTTATTTTAGTTCTCTTCCATTGAGATGTAATTTTGGTTGGTTGGTTGCATGGTTGTAATGATGTGATGTATGATGTATGTTTGGCGCTAGTATCATACTAGGACCGCTTGTAACAAGAATTAAATTAGAAATATGTTAGGACCGCCTAAATAAACACCATTAGTACCATGTTTAGGGCCGGCGAGACAAACACCGCTAGTACCATGTTTAGGGCCGACAAGCTCGCTAGCAACATGATGAGATTGAAAGCAACCGTTAGTGGCATGTTAGGGCCGTAATAAATTACTATAAGCTGATAGATAAAGGATTAGGAGCGTAAATGCTAAATGACCAATTTAGAAAGAATTCACGAGAAATGAGATGAACATTTATCACAAATACACTTAAAAAGATATCATTGATTGTCATGACATCATGTAACACTAATCTAAGATAACACGATAAAAGAAATAGGATGCACTAGAATCATGGCACTTCTACTAAAAAGAGCTAAAATAAAATGAGCTACGGTCATGCATCAATTGATTGTTGCATATGATTGATGTTTGTCATACACAAGATTGCATTAAGTAAAAGATTTGAAGAGTAAGATAAAACACGAGGCATGCAAGGTTGGTGACGAACCATATCTACATGACCTAACAAGCCGTAAATTTAGACGAGAGGTTCGGAACGGACGATTCGAACCCGAGAGGCATGTTAGGGTGGCAGCGGACCGTCCCTAGTCATGACCCGATATTGACACGGAGTATGGAGATATGATTTGTGCGCTGTCAGACCATAGCTAGCGAGGGACCATGCTTATGGCTGGTATCACGAGAGGCTCTACCTCGGCGTAGGTATCCCGAGAGGCTCTGGCTTGATGGCATCCCTAGTGGCACTGCCTAAGAGTTATCCCGATAGTGGGTGATGAACACACTCACCACCCTAGGTTCGTCCGACAGCATTTAAGTATTGGATTAAATGATCGATCAATAAGATATTATTTAATCGGTAAAAGGAATTATGCATATGCATGGTAGTTCAAGCATGCCAGTAGGAATTTGATATTGTTGTTATGATGTTGTATGAAATTGTTCTTTAATTAAATTGCTACAACTTAAAGTTTATTATTCGTTGTTGTTTGTTACGGGAATATTAGGACCCGCGTGATGGGCCTGATACTTTCCCTTTACTGAGCAAGTTGTGCTCACCCCTCCTTCTAACATGTTTTTCTTAGGTGAGTACTATGAGGAGACAGAGTACACTGAACCATATAATGAGGTTCAAGATGTGGAGCAGACTGAGTGAGGGTACGCTGTAGCCCCTCGAAAGTAGAACTGGCTGGGACTGGGTTTTAACTTTGTGTTATTTGATTTCTAAAGAAACATATGGTTTGTTTAAATTGGCACCTTATCCGCATATTAGTTTTCCTGGGATTGTCACTTAACTACTCTGATTTCGTTTAATACTCTTATTGTTTGGAAAATAATTTAAAATAAAATGTTTTACCTCACATTTCTTAAATTATTTTAATTAAATGCTTTATAATTCTGGGAATTTAAGATATCTTTTAAAATTAAGGTTCATAAAATTGGGGGCGTTACAGTTTGGTATCAGAGCCAGATTCGAGGAAGGCAGCGACCTCACTCAGTAAGTATGCTTCTTGTTTGTTTGCTAAGTTAGAGACCTTGGATAGGTTTCGAAAAGTTTCCATAATTGAGCATAATATATTAGCAAGTTTATAAACAAAAGTTAACAACTTGGCTTTCAATAAGGGGACTCGTAAAATAATATACCAATTAATTTAACGTCTAAAAAGATATAGGAGTTACCTAGAGCCTCACCTAGTGTTATAAGTTAAAAGTTACTTCCAAAGTTGTTTAACTACGTTGGACTAAACCTTTTTCCTTTTTAGGTCATGGACCCACATGAGTACCCTGCCTTGGGTCTTGGGCGAGGCGCACAGGATGAGCCGCCATCTCATGGTCGAGGACGACCCCCACGAGGTCGAGGCCAGAATGCTCAAGTGCCTGGACAGGACATGCTGAATCATGGGCAACAAGCCCAGAATCTTGGTCAGCAGGCCAATGATGATCCATTGCGTCAGACAGTCATTGCCTTAGGCCAGTACTTTCAAAATTTGAATGAGCGGGAGCAGCAGCCTTATGCCCCGGCCAGATGTCAGCATAGGGCCGACCTACTTGAGCGGTTCAAGAGGCTAACTGGTGAGTATACTGGTGGGGTTAACCCTACCAAAGCTGAGGAGTGGATCAGGGCTTCGGAGAGGACATTTACAGCTTTGAGAATTCTAGAAGAGGACAAGGTGGACTTAGCTACCTTTAGCTTGGTTGAGGAGGCCCAGACATGGTGGGAGGCCACTCGACCAGGGGTTTCGAGAACTAAGGGTGGATATATCACTTGGGAGACATTCGTGCATACTTTCTATGGTCGATACTTCTCTGAGGCCATGAGGGACAGAAAAGAACAAGAGTTTCTTGCACTGGTACGGGGGAGCATGACTGTAGATCAGTACACAGCTAGATTTAATGCCTTGGCCCGTTATGCTGAGCACATTGTGGCACATGAACCAAGGAAAATCAAGAGGTATGTTAATGGTTTGCGTGACGAGCTGGCAGATAGGCTGATTATGCAAGAAATTGATACCTTTGAGAAGGCAGTATCCTTAGCTCAACGGGGTGAGGCAAGGATGCAAGATAAGCAACTATCTAGACCGCTTGACACGACTCAGAGTCGTATGCCATCACGACCTACATATGCAGGCAGTTTCCATCCTATACCACGACCGATGCCTGCCCAGGGGCGAGGACATTTTGGCAGAGGTCAGCCAATCGATAGCAGAGCTACCCGACTACAGCTTAATGAGACAGGAGGGTCTATAGTGCGACCGGTTTTTTAGGGCCAGGGAGGGCCTAGATGTCAGACTTGTCATTTCTTTCACCCAATTGGAGGGCGGTGTGTGACCTGTTTCTATTGCCAAGAGATAGGGCATCTATCCAAGCAATGTCCTAAGAGGGATGCTCAACTAGCAGTACACGTTCCACCAGCAGCACCGGTAGGACCACCAACAAAGAAACCTCGTGTGGCAGGATGTGTTTACGCAGTGACAGCCGAGGAGGCAGAGGATGCTCCAGGTGTGGTGCAAGGTACGCTGTTAGTTATAGCTTTTAATTATAGCCTTTAATTTCAAGTTTATGGTAGTGGCATGCTTAGGTTAGTGATTATTTGAATTAATGGTAGGTACTCTTTCTATTTCTGGGTTTCCTGCTAGAGTTCTTATAGACTCGGGGTCCACACATTCTTTCATATCTCCTAGACTAGCAAATCAGTTAGGCATGCCTGTTAAAGAGCTTCCTTTCATACTAGTGGTTTCTACACCATCAGACACTAGTATGAGTTCTACTCGTGTACTTCAATCTTGCTCGATTTCTGTCAGAGGACGCAATTTAGACTCTGACCTTTTTGTGCTTGGGATATCTGAATTTGATTGTATTTTGGGCATGGATTGGCTACATCGCCACAATGCTAAAGTGGATTGCTATCAGAAGCTAGTTACCTTCTCCTTACCTGATGGGTCAGAAGTGCAATTTGTTGGGGATAAAAAGAGCTTCACTCCAATCTTAATTTCTAGCTTGCAAGCTAATAGATATCTCCATCAAGGTGGTGTTGGCTATTTGGCTTATGTGCAGACAGAGTCAGAGAAGCCTGAATCAGTAGCTGGTATTCCCATTGTGGAAGAATTTCCAGAAGTGTTTCCAGAGGAGTTACCTGGAATGCCACCTAGCCGGGATGTTGACTTCACCATTGATTTATTGCCAGGAACGGCTCCTATCTCTCAAGCACCTTATCGAATGGCTCCCTCAGAAATGGCGGAACTAAAAAGTCAATTACAAGAGCTTCTCGAAAAGGGGTTCATACGTCCAAGTACCTCACCTTGGGGTGCTCCTGTTTTATTCGTGAAGAAAAAGGATGGCAGCTTGAGGATGTGCATCGATTATCGACAGCTGAATTTAGTGACGATAAAGAATAGGTACCCTTTACCTTGGATTGATGACCTGTTTGATCAGCTGAGGGGATCATCAGTGTTCTCCAAGATCGATTTGAGGTCTGGGTACTATCAACTGAAAATCAAAGAGGGAGATGTGTCAAAGACAGCATTCAGGACTCGTTATGGGCATTATGAGTTTTTAGTGATGCCCTTCGGGTTAACGAATGCACCCGCAGCTTTCATGGGCCTAATGAATAGGGTGTTCCAACCATACCTAGATCAGTTTGTCATCATTTTCATAGATGATATTCTGATTTACTCACCAGATGCTGAAAGCCATAGAGAACATTTGAGGATTGCACTTCAGACGTTGAAGGAACATAAGCTGTATGCAAAGCTGAGCAAGTGCAAGTTTTGGTTGGACAGTGTCACCTTTTTAGGCCATTTGGTAACTAAGGAAGGAATTTCAGTGGATCCTAGTAAGGTTGAAGCTGTGGTGAACTGGCAACAACCGAAGACCGTGTCTGAGATTCGGAGTTTATTGGGCTTGGCTGGGTATTATAGACGTTTTGTAGAAGGTTATTCAAAGCTGGCACGCCCTTTGACCCAACTGACTAAGAAGGATCAACCATTCCAGTGGACCGAGCAGTGCGAAAATAATTTTAAGGAGTTGAAGAAGCGATTAGTCTCTGCACCTATTCTTACTCTTCCTGATAGGCGGAGTCATTTTGCAGTTTATACAGATGCATCACATCAGGGGCTTGGCTGTGTATTGATGCAGGTGGGAAAGGTGATCGCTTATGGGTCTAGGCAGTTGAAGCCTCATGAGCTTAATTACCCAACTCATGATCTGGAGTTGGCAGCTGTCATACATGCATTAAAGCTTTGGCGACATTATTTGTATGGAGAAAAGTTTGAGGTCTTCATTGATCACAAAAGCCTACAGTATCTATTGTCACAGAGGGAACTCAATAATCGACAGCGTCGTTGGGTTGAATATCTCTCCGATTATAATTGCACTATTCAGTATCACCCAGGTAAAGCTAACCTAGTGGCTGATGCTTTGAGTAGAAAAATGGGTGCTAAACTGAATGCTATGGTGGTTTCTGAGTGGAAACTACTAGAGGAGTTTAGTCATATGAGCTTAGGTGTTCAAGTGAAGGGACCCCAGGTTCTCATGGCCAGTTTGCATATGGAGCCTACACTTGTGGCAAGGGTCAAGGAGGCGCAAAAGGAGGATCCACAATGCCGAGAATGGTCAGTTCTAGGGCAAAAAGGATTCAGTGTGGATGTGGATGGTACCCTAAAATTTCAAAATAGAATTGTTGTTCCCCAAGGTAGTGAGGTAAAGTATGATGTTTTATCGGCGGCACATGCATCTCGGTTGACCATCCACCCGGGGGGCACCAAGATGTACCATGATTTGAAGAAAAGCTTTTGGTGGAGTGGCATGAAGAAGGATATTGCAGAGTTTGTATCTAGATGTCTGACTTGTCAGAAGGTCAAAGTAGAACACCAGAGACCTGGAGGACTGCTACAGCCATTAAAGATTCCTCAATGGAAGTGGGATGACATTGCAATGGATTTCATAGGTGGGCTACCTGCCACTCGTCGTTGACATGATGCAATATGGGTTATAGTTGATCGGTTAACCAAGTCAGCCCACTTTTTGGCAATCCAAAAGACTTGGCCTATAGCTAGATTAGCTGAATTATACATATCTGAGATAGTTCGTCTTCATGGAGTACCGAGGAGCATTGTTTCTGATAGGGATCCACGATTCACATCACAGTTTTGGCAAGCTTTACAAGAACAGTTGGGCACTGTGACATTAATGAGCACCGCTTATCATCCACAGACAGATGGGCAGTCGGAGAGGACTATACAAACTATTGAGGATATGCTTAGAGCTTGTGCACTGGATTACAAGAACTCCTGGGATAATGACCTGCCACTAGTGGAGTTTGCTTATAATAATAGCTATCACTCCAGCATTCAGATGGCCCCATATGAGGCTTTGTATGGACGTAGTTGTCGTACTCCGGTGTGTTGGGAAGAAGTGGGCGACAGGCCTTTATTAGGACCAGATTTGGTACAACAAACTTCAGATAAGGTCAAAATAATCAAACAACGATTGGTAGCGGCTCAAGATAGGCAGTGAAGTTATGCAAACCAGAGGCGTCGTCCCTTGGAGTTTTCTGTTGGTGATCATGTGTTCCTAAAAGTGTCACCGACCAAGGGAGTTCAACGTTTTGGAGTGAAAGGAAAGTTAGCCCCACGCTTTGTTGGACCTTTTGAAATTTTAGAACGGGTTGGAGAGGTGGCTTATAGAGTGGATTTACCACCGAACTTGGCTAGAATTCATAACGTGTTCCACGTGAGTAATATTCGAAAGTATCAACCAGATCCAGCACATGTTATTCCGTGGGAGCCCTTGCAGTTACGTGAGGATTTGACTTACGTCGAGGAGCCTTTGGCCATTGTGGATTGTAGAGAAAAGGTTCTGCGCAACAAAGTCATTCAACTAGTAAAGGTCATTTGGAATAATCATGGAGAGCAAGAAGCAACCTGGGAAGTTGAGGATGAGCTTCGAAAGAACTATCCACAGCTTTAAGGTACTTCTCAACACCTTCTTTCAAATTTGGGGACAAATTTCTTTTAAGGGGAGGATGCTGTAATAACCCTAGAAATTAAGTAAAATAAAATTACCAAATTACCCTAAATAATTAAATAAAGAAAATAATAAAATAAATAAATAAAAAAATAATAATAAGTAAATAAAATAAATAAATAAAAATAATTAATTCAAACATTTTGTCCTCAAGGGTATTTTTGTAATTTTACCTATCAATTTAGAAAATCAATATAAAATTAAGAATCTTGATCCTTAGATGATTCCTTTAGTGGTTATTAAGTCAAATTCCAAACCGGAAGCTCAAAGTCATTTTCTTTAGGCTAGGGGCATTTTTGTCATTTACAACCGAGCATCGAATGGAAAATCTGGGAGCACCATTGGATTCTTCTCTTGAAAAAATGAGTCAAGAGAAATTTACCTCACTCAATTCTGAATTCGTTTGCTTAGGTTTCCCAAAATTTAGCCAACGCGCGTGTGGGGTTTAAACCGGGTTCGTACTACTGTTACATAGGATTTATTTTTTTTTCTTCCCCTAACCCTAATTTCTTTCTTATAAAACTTCCAGCTTAGCATAAGCACCTAACTTCCTGGCATGATTTTAGAAACTATATATAAAAAAAAAAAAAAACCAATTTAATCTACTTACCTTTTTTTTATTTGACCTTTTAATTAATTACCTTACTTTTTTTATTTCGGCCCATTACCTATAACTTTCAGGATTGAAACCTTCTATTGAAAAACAAAACCTAGGCATATTATTTTGCCTTCAACTATTTCTTTTTCCTCTTAGCCGCCAAGCACGCACCACCCAAAAATTACGCCATGGCCATTAATCCTACTCTTGCCAAACAAGAAACTTGCTAATATTTTTACTATATTTTCTCTCCGAAATTCTTCAACTCCACCTACATAGCCACTTAATCGATCCAATATTTCTGGTTTTGCTCTCCAAAATTTGGAAAAAGGCAGTCCACCACTAGAAGAATTTCATCACACCATTGTGTATCGTTGTCATCTCGATTTCGTTCCTCCATCAAACCGGTGTAAGTCCAGCCCTTCCATGCTTTGATTCTCCATTATCCAACCAATTATTAGAAATTTAATTTAATTCCATATTATTGCTTAGATTCATTAGATTGAAGGGAAACCCACATCCGGACACCAAAATCTGATCCTACACGTACCGACGATTCCGAATTCATTTGTGTAAGTCTAAATTATTCTATATCCCTCTTTTATTTTATTTTTTCTTTTTTTTCTATCACCTAAAGGCCTTATATCTTTGCTGTAAATATTTGGTAGATTATCATTAATCCAAGTTTTGGGTTTTTCCACTCGTTTCCGGTGCAATCTTGTCCATACTTGGTTCTAAGCCCCAGTAAGCCACCGTAGCCTCTTTTAAAAATTATCTTGGCTGCCAATTTCGAATATTACAGCCCTAATAATTCTTTTTTCCTTGCTGTCCATGTTGTTACAAAGGGTTAGAAAATCCTTACTTGAAGGTTTGGTGCTTCTTTGGACTCCCGGAGTGCCAGAGATCCCGAAAACATATCGGTAACAGAAATAAAAACTTTTTCCTTCCAAGATCAGTTTTTACAGCCATTAAATGAGCTTATAAGTTAGTGTATGGCTGCTGTAATTTTTAGGATCAATATCAAGAAGGCTCCCGACACGATCCCGAATAGGCACAAGGCCACCGAAGACACCCCGAGACCCTTTTTGCCCACTAGGTAAAATTTTGGCCTAGATGTTAAGAACATGAACCTTCCAAGTACCATTTAGGAAAATTTCTAAATTTTAGCACATTTTCTAATTTTCTACCTTACTAACATTTTGTAGGACCGTCCTAGGAAATCCCTCATTTCGCCGTATTATTCCGAACTAGGTAAGGGGGAAGAGCGGGTTAGTTCTCATGGGCCCTCTTAGGCCAAAATAAGCATCAACCCGAATAATAAATTTTAAGTAAACAATTGGGCTAAACAAAATCTTTAAACGCGTGGGCAACATGGGTAGGGTAATTAATTAGTTTTTCTAGAATTTTATTTTATTTTATTTTAGTTCTCTTCCATTGAGATGTAATTTTGGTTGGTTGGTTGTATGGTTGTAATGATGTGATGTATGATGTATGTTTGGCGCTAGTATCATACTAGGACCGCTTATAACAAGAATTAAATTAGAAATATGTTAAGACCGCCTAAATAAACACCGCTAGTACCATGTTTAGGGCCGGCGAGACAAACACCGCTAGTACCATGTTTAGGGCCGACAAGCTCACTAGCAACATGATGAGATTGGAAGGAACCGTTAGTGGCATGTTAGGGCCGTAATAAATTATTATAAGCCGATAGATAAAGGATTAGGAGCGTAAATACTAAATGACCAATTTAGAAAGAATTCACGAGAAATGAGATGAACATTTATCACAAATACACTTAAAAGATATCATTGATTGTCATGACATCATGTAACACTAAACTAAGATAACATGATAAAAGAAATAGGATGCACTAGAATCATGGCATTCTACTAAAAAGAGCTAAAATAAAATGAGCTACGGTCATGCATCAATTGGTTGTTGCATATGATTGATGTTTGTCATACACAAGATTGCATTAAGTAAAAGATTTGAAGAGTAAGATAAAATACGAGGCATGCAAGGTTGGTGACGAACCATATCTACATGACCTAACAAGCCGTAAATTTAGACGAGAGGTTCGGAACGGACGATTCGAACCCGAGAGGCATGTTAGGGTGGCGGCGGACCGTCCCTAGTCATGACCCGATATTGACACGGAGTATGGAGATATGATTTGTGCGCTGTCAGACCATAGCTGGCGAGGGACCATGCTTATGGCTGTTATCACGAGAGGCTCTACCTCGGCGTAGGTATCCCGAGAGGCTCTGGCTTGGTGGCATCCCTAGTGGCACTGCCTAAGAGTTATCCTGAGAGTGGGTGATGTACACACTCACCACCCTAGGTTCGTCCGACGGCAATTAAGTATTGGATTAAGTGATCGATCAAGAAGATATTATTTAATCGGTAAAAAGAATTATGCATATGCATGGTAGTTCAAGCATGCTAGTAGGACTTTGATTTTGTTGTTATGATGTTGTATGGAATTGTTCTTTAATTAAATTGCTACAGCTTAAAGTTTATTATTCGTTGTTGTTTGTTACGGGAATATTAGGACCCACGTGATGGGCCTGATACTTCCCCCTTACTGAGCAAGTTGTGCTCACCCCTCCTCTTAACATGTTTTTGTAGGTGAGTACTATGAGGAGACAGAGTACACTGAACCATATAACGAGGTTCAAGATGTGGAGCAGACTGAGTGAGGGTACGCTGTAGCCCCTCAAAAGTAGAACTGGCTGGGACTGGGTTTTAACTTTGTGTTATTTGATTTCTAAAGAAACATATGGTTTGTTTAAATTGGCACCTTATCCGCGTATTAGTTTTCCTGGGATTGTCACTTAACTACTCTGATGTCGTTTAATACTTTTATTGTTTGGAAAATAATTTAAAATAAAAATGTTTTACCTCACATTTCTTAAATTATTTTAATTAAATGCTTTATAATTCTGGGAATTTAAGATATCTTTTAAAATTAAGGTTCATAAAATTGGGGGCGTTACAGATATAATGTTACAAAGTTGGCTAAGTTACTTTTTGCTTGGTCAGAATTTTGTAACCAACTTAAAAACTCCATAACTTGGTCCTTAGGTGGGCTATTGATGTAAAAACACATTCCTTGGTTTTCTCTAAGTCTCTACTTGATAATGGAGGAAATAAAATAGGGGGTACATGGCTATAATGATACAGTTTATTAGTGAAAATTACAGGTGCAGTAGCTAGCCGCTATAACTTAACAAGATTGCCAATGTGTGGTAGCTAAGATTAAGACTTGTGCTAAGTGTTTTCCTTCTTTGCTTCCATGGTGTGCGTGAAATGTTATTATGTGTGTGTTGGTTAGACCAATATGCATGTGTTTATGTGGTGCCCAAGAGGGCCACTCGAGTATGCACACTAAAGGTAGTGTTCTGATGGCCTACAATGAAATGGTTGTAAACAATTTGTGAATGTTTCCATTTCATTTTAAAAATAGTTGTGTATGTTAACATTTTATTCTACACAATTCATGAATATTTCAATTTCATTCTAAACTAGTTGTGAATGTTTCCATTTTATTGTAAACCAGCAGTGAATGTTTCCATTTCAGTTTAGTTGTGAATGTTCCTATTTCATTGTCAACTAGTTGTGGATGTTTCCATTACACTCTAAACAAATTGTGAATGTTTCCATTTCATTCGAAACAAATTGTGAATGTTTTCATTTTATTCTAAACAAGTTGTGAATTTTTCAATTCCATTCAACACGTTGTGAATGTTTCCATTTCATTCTAAACAAGTTGTGAATGCTTCAAATCTAAACCATATGTGAATGCTTCCATTCTAAACTAGCTGTAAATATTTCCATTTCAAACATGTTGTGATTGTTTCCATTTCATTCTAAACAAGTCTTGAATGTTTCCATTTGATTCTAAACTAGCTGTTAATGTTTCAATTTCATTTTAAACAAGTTGTGAATGCTTCTATTCCATTTGAAACTAGTTGTGAAAGATTCCATTTCATTCTAAACTTGTTGTTAATGTTTCCATTTCATTCTAAACAAGTTGTGAATGTATCCAGTGTAAACAAATTATGAATGTTTCCATTCTAAACTAGTTGTGGAAGTTTCCATTCCATTTGAAACAAGCTGTGAATGTTTTCATTTCATTCTAAGCTAGTCGTGAATGTTTCCATTTCATTGTAAACAATTTGTGAATGTTTCCATTTCATTCTAAAATAGTTGTATATGTCACAATTTCATTGTAAATAATTTTTGAATGTTTGAATTTGATTCTAAACTAGTTGTGAAAGTTCCCATTTTATTGTAAACCAGCAATGAATGTTCCCATTTCGGTTTAGTTGTGAATGTTCCTATTTCATTCTCCACTAGTTGTGGATGTTTCCATTTCACTCTAAAGAAATTCTAAATGTTACCATTTTATTCTAAATAAGTTATTAATGTTTCAATTCCATTCTAACACATTGTGAATGTTTCCATTTCATTCTAAACAAGTTGTGAATGCTTCAAATCTAAACTAGATGTGAATGCTTCCATTCTAAACTAGTTGTAAATGCTTCCAATTCAAACATGTTATGAATGTTTCCATTTCATTGCAAGCAAGTTCCGAATGTTTCCATTTCATTCTAAACTAGCTGTTAATGTTTTAATTTCATTTTAAAAAAGTTGTGAATATTTCCATTCAATTTGAAACTAGGTTGTTAAAGATTCCACTTCATTCTAAACTAGTTGTGAATGTTTCCATTTCATTCTAAAAAAGTTTTGAATGTATCCACTCTAAAAGAGTTATGAATGTTTCCATTCTAAACTAGTTGTGAAAGTTTCCATTCCATTTCAAACAAGTTGTGAATGTTTCCATTTCATTATAAATTCGTTGTTAATGTTTCCATTTCATTGTAAACAAGTTGTAAATGTTTCCTTTTCATTCTAAAATAGTTGTGAATGTTTGCTTTTCAATCTAAACAAACTGTGAATGTTTCAATTTCCTTCTGAACTAGTTGTGAATGTTTCCATTTCATTCTAAACAAGTTGTGATTGTTTCCATTTCAATCTAGTTGTAAATGTTTCACTTCATTCTAAACTAGTTGTGAATGCTTCCATTTCATTCTAAACAAACTATGAATCTTTCCACGTTATTCTAAACAAGTTGTGAATGCTTCCATTCTAAACTAGTTGTAAATGTTTCCATTTTAAACATGTTGTGAATGTTTCCATTTCATTCTAAACAGGTTCTAAAAGTTTCCATTTCATCCTAAACTAGTTGTTAACATTTCAATTTCACTATACACAAGATATAAATGTTTCCATTCCATTTCAAACTAGTTGTGAATGGTTCCATTTGATTCTAAACTACTTATGATTGTTTCCATTTTATTCTAACCAAGCCGTGAAGGCTTCCATTTCATTCTAAATAAGTTATGATTGTTTTCGTTTCATCCTAAATAAGTTGTGAATATTTCAAATCTAAACTTGTTGTGAATGCATCAATTCTGACCTAGTTGTGAATGTTTCCACTGTAAACAAGTTGTGAATGGTCTTCACAACTACTTTAGAATGAAATCGAAACATTCACAACTTCTATAGAATAAAATGGAAACATTCACAACTTGCTTAGAAAGAAATGGAAAAATTCATAAATAGTTTAGAATGAAATGGAAACATTCATAACTAGTTTAGAATAGAATGGAAACATTCACAACTTGCTGAGAATGAAAGCACTCACAACCAGTTTAGAATGAATTGTAAACATTCACAACTAGTTTAGAATAAAATTGAAACATTCACAACTTGTTTAGAAAAAAATTGAAACATTCACAACTTGTTTGGAATGAAATTGAAACTTTCATAACTAGTTTAGAAAAAGATGGAGACAATCACAACTAGTTTAGAATGGAATGAAAACTTTCACAACCTGTTTGAAATGTGATCATTCAGAACTAGTTTAGAATAAAATTGAAACATTCACAACCTGTTTAGAATGGAATGAAAATATTCAGAACTTGTTTGAAATGATAACATTGGCAACTAGCTTACAATGAAATGGAAACACTCACAACTTTTTTAAACATTCACAGCTAGTTTAGAATGAAATGGAAACACTCAAAACTTGTTTGAAATGAAAACATTCACTAATAGTTTAGAAAGAAATGGAATCAATTGGAAACATTCACAACTTTTTAGAAATGGAATGGAAACATTCACAACTAGTTCAGAATGAAATTGAAATATTCACAACTGGTTTAGCATGAGATGAAAACATCATAACTTCTTTAGAATGAGGTGGAAACATTCATAACTTGTTTGCAATGAAATGGAAACATTCACAATTGGTTTAGAATGAAATGAAAATATGCACAACCAGTTCAGAATGGAATGTAAACATTCACAACTTTTTCAGAATGAAATGGAAACATTCATAACTTGTTCATTCACAACTAGTTCAGAAAGAATTGGAAACATTCAGAACTAGTGAAGAATGGAAACTTTCATAGCTAGTTGAGAAGGAAATGCAAACATTTACAACTAGTTTGGAAAGTTTATAATGAAATGTAAACATTCATAACTAGTTTGGAAACATTTAAAAGTAGTTTAGAATGAAATAGAAACATTCATAACTCATTTGGAATGGAAGCTTTCACAACTAGTTTTTAATGGAAACATTCACAACTTATTTAGAATGAAATGGAAACATTCACACAACTTGTTTAGAATGAAATGGAAACATTCACAACTAGTTTGGAATGAAATGGAAACATTCACAACTTGTTTGGAATGAAATGGAAACATTCACAACTAGTTTGGAATGAAATGGAAACATTCACAACTTGTTTGGAATGAAATGGAAACATTCAAAACTTGTTTGGAATGAAATGGAAACATTCATAACTTGTTGGAATGAAATGGAAACATTCACAACTAGTTTAGAATGAAAATGGAAACATTCAAAACTTGTTTAAGAATGAAATGGAAACATTCACAACTTGTTTAGAATGAAATGGAAACATTCACAACTAGTTTGGAATGAAATGGAAACATTCACAACTTGTTTGGAATGAAATGGAAACATTCATAACAAGTTTAGAATGAAATGGAAACATTCACAACTAGTTTAGAATGAAATGGAAAGATTCACAACTTGTTTATGAAATGGAAACATTAAAAACTAGTTTAGAATGAAATGGAAACATTCACAACTCATTTGGAATGAAATGGAAACATTCACAACTTGTTATGGAATGGAAACATTCACAACTTGTTTAGAATAAATGGAAACATTCACAACTAGTTTAGGATGAAATGGAAACATTCTTGTTTTGGAATGAAATGGGAACATTCATAACTTGTTTTAAATGGAATGGAAACATTCACAACAAGTTTAGAATGAAATGGAAGCATTCACAACTAGTTTAGAATGAAATGGAAACAATCACAACTTGTTTAAAATGGAAATATTCACAGCTAGTTTAGAGTGAAATGGAAACATTCACAAGATGTTTGAGATGGGAGCATTCACAACTAGTTTTGAATGAAATGGAAACATTCTCAACATGTTTAGAATGGATGGAAACATTCACAACTAGTTTGGGTGGAAATGCAAACATTTCCAACATGTTTAGAATGAAATTGAATCATTCATGAATAGTTTAAAAGTGAATGTTTCTAGTTCATTCTAAATGAATTGTGAATATTTCCATTTCATTCCAAACTAGTTGTGAAAGTTTACATTCCAGCCTAAACAAGTTGTGAGTATTTCAATTTCATTCCAAACATTCACATATTCCTTGGAAACATTTAGAATGAGTTTTGAATGTTACAGAAACATTCACAACTAATTTGGAGTGGAAACACTAGTTTAGAATGAAATTGAAACAATCAAAACTAGTTTAAAATGTAATGGAAACATTCACAACTTGTGTAGAATGAAATAGAAACATTCACTACTAGTTTTGAGTGGAAATACTATTTTAGAATGAAATGGAAACAATTAAAACTAGTTTAAAATGGAATGAAAACATTCACAACTTATGTAGAATGAAATGGAAACATTCACAACTTGTTTGGAAAAGAAACATTCACCACTACTTTGGAATAGAAAAATTCACAACTAGTTTAGAATGAAATGGAAACATTTACAACTAGTATAGAATGAAATGGATACATTCACAACTAGTTTAGAATGAAATGGAAACATTCACAACTAGTTTAGAACCAAATATGGAAACATTCACAACTAGTTCATGGAAACTAGTTTAGAATGAAATGGAAACATTCACAACTTGTTTAGAATGAAATGGAAACATTCACAACTAGTGAAATGGAGAATGAAATGGAAACATTCACAACTTGTTTGGAATGAAATGGAAACATTCACAACTAGTTTGGAATGAAATGGAAACATTCACAACTTGTTTGGAATGAAATGGAAACATTCACAACTTGTTTGGAATAAAATAGAAACATTCACAACTAGTTTGGAATGAAATGGAAACATTCACAACTAGTTTGGAATGAAATGGAAACATTCAAAACTTGTTTGGAATGAAATGGAAACATTCACAACTAGTTTGGAATGAAATGGAAACATTCACAACTAGTTTGGAATGAAATGGAAACATTCACAACTTGTTTGGAATGAAATGGAAACATTCACAACTTGTTTGGAATGAAATGGAAACATTCACAACTAGTTTGGAATGAAAAACATTTACAACTTGTTTAGAATGAAATGGAAACATTCACAACATAACTAGTCTAGAATAAAATGGAAACATTCACAACTTGTTTAGAATGAAATGGAAACGGAAACATTCACAACTTCTTTGAAATGGAAACATTCACAACTTGTTTAGAATAAAATGGAAACATTCACAACTTGTTTGGAATGAAATGGAAACATTCACAACTGTTCAGAATAAAATCCAAACATTCACAACTTGTTTTTGAAATTACCCATTTCACAAATCTAATTATGGTGCCAAAACTGTGCATTTAAACTCCTAGGATGGGTGTGTCCTGTAGGTCATCAGACAACTGCCCCTAGTGTACATACTCAAGTGACCCTCTTGAGCACTATGTAAATACATGCATATTGGTCTAACCATAACACAATGGAAACATTTATGAACACTATGGAAGCTAAGAAGGAAAACACTAGCACAAGTCTTAGTTTTGGCTTCCACACATTAAGCATTCTTACTAGGTTGAAAAATTCCAGCCACTGCACCCAAACTTCCTCCAATAAACTGTATTATTCTAGCCATGTGACCCCCTATTTTGTTTCCTCCATTATCAAGTAGAGACTTAGATCAAACTAGGGAATTTTGTTTTACATCAATAGCCCACCTATGGACCAAGTTATGGATTTTTTAAGTTGGTTACAAAATTCTGACCAAATGAACAGTAACTTAGCCAACTTTGAAATATCATATCTTTGGCTACAGGGCTCCAAATTTAGAAATTCTAAATCCTAATTCAACCTTCAGATGTGCTCTAGAATGAAATGGAAAATTTCATACCAAGATTCATTCTACATAGGGAGATATAGAACTTTGAGTGTAGAGTCAAAATTGGAATCACTTTATGACCATTTTGCCCATACAAAATTTTATAAGCATGCAAACACTTCATTCACAAGGGGTAAGCCACTCAAGGCTATTCCATACATGTCCAAGACACTTGGGAATTACATTCCCTTATAGCTAGCATCTTTACATAGCCAATACCAAAATTTACAAACAAGCAGCCTATATTTCACACTTAGGCAGCCTGTGCATAGCATGTTTTCATACATAGCAAAACAGCCCACAAATGTTCACATACATTGTCCAAACATTCACAACATTACATGTACATGAATCCATGCACTACATAATGTTCTTAACTCAGTTAAAACACACACCCTAGTTACAGGAGAGCTTTAGACACAATGAAATGGAAACATGCTCACAACTGCTTTGGAACACAATGGAAACATCACAAAAAATACCAAATGTGCTGGAAAATTCACAAAATGTTTAGAATAAATGGAAACATTGGAAAATGTACCTGAAATTTCAAACAATTCTCAAACAATAAAGGTCAGTTTGAATGTTCACTTTCTGTTGGACCTGAAATGGACAGAAAGGGGGTAAGTTTCTTGAATGAAACTTAGTAAGGGCTTATCAATAAAATCTTCAAACTCCAGTCATATACCTGAAATCCAAAGACACTAAAACTGAAAAACTATAATACACAAATACACAAACACATTCCATCCAAATGCACAAAACAACACAGCAACAAACAAATGTAATTTGGCAGAAATAAACACATTAGGGTTAGTTCATAAACAATCAAATAAACATTATGTAATCAATATGGAAGCCCTCCTCAAGCTAATGCTTGGCCTTAGGAGATTAATTCACAACTAGTTAGTACTAACTTGGGCTCTAGAAACTTGTTTGTAAACACTGCCATCTTAGTGCATGAAAAATAGTAAGGCTGGAACCTTGTTCATGCACTCCCCCTTAACCCATACTTGGTTCCTTGAGAATTTTGCTCTCTTCCAAGCATGGTATTAGCTTCATGGATGCTTGGAAATCATATTACAATAGTTTGGAATGAATGAAACATGAAGAAAAACCCTTACCTAAGCTGTGAAAGCTGAAAATTCAAAAGAAAGCTCAATAAACCCGAAAACTAGGGTTTTTCTCTCTCTTGTTTGGAATGATTGCTTTCCTTTCACAATTTCTTGGGAGATTAAGCTATGGTGGCTATAGAAGGTTATGGAGGAGCTAAGGGTGGAACTCTGGTTGGTGAGGGCCAAAAATGACCAAGTAAAGGTAAAGAAATCAAGATATTCACTTGACTTGATTAGTTTAACCTTAACCTTCACTTAGGTCACTATAAGTATGTCTTAAGCAAAGACTTTTTGGATAATCTTTAGCCCACCTTTTTGGCCTTAGAACCTGGAAATAAAAGGATGGGGTAATGCTAGAAATGGCCATCTTTGACTCTTATAAAAAAAACATCCCACCCTTAAGTCATTTTTGTGAACAATTGTAAACCTAGTTGTCCTAGGTTCTTGAATAATAGCCTTTGCTTCCTTTATGCAATTTAGCATCCAAAAATTTCTTCCATACCAATCAAATCCTTCCAAAATCTCTTCTTTAGAGTTGTACAATTGAGTACCCAAATGTTGAAATCTTACAATAAGATCCATAGATTACTTGTAAAATAAGCAATCCTCTAGGGCTTCCTTTAGTACCAAGCAACCACTATAATCTCTTAAGGAGGTGTAGATTATTCACTTTACCCTTCACATTTCATTCATTATGGTGAAAATTATGCTATATAATGGTTTATAACCATTATGCCTTTATACTGTAATTTTCCCATTTGTTGAGGTGGTAACAAATTTGGAATGCAAACACTGATTTAGAATGAAATTAAATCATTCACATATTCTTTAGAAGGAAATGGAAGCAATCAAAACTTATTTAGAATAAAATGGAAACATTCACTGTTAGGACCATCCCTTACAACTTGGCTTTGGAATGGCTTAAACATTCACAATATTGAAAGAAAAACACCAATTAAACATGAGGGAAACATTGACAATGAGGATAAGGGTGTAAGTGCAAACATAAGAAAGTTTGGGTTTTAAGTGTACATGAAACATTCAGACTGTTTGAATGAAATGGCATGAAACACAAGTTTTTGGGCCATATGGAAACACTTAAACTAGTATTATGAAAAGTGAAACTATGAAACTTAAACTAGCAATTTCGGCCATGCAAATAAGTACAAGGAAAAGTGGAGAATTAGACCAACTTTTTTGGAATGAAATTATGGCAGGTCAAGTCTTGTCTGGAACCAATGGAAATATTCACATCTTGTTTAGAATGATTTGGAAACATTCACAATTGCCTGGAATGAAATGGAAACATTCAAAACATGTTTGGAATGAAATGGAAATTTTCACAATTTTGGAATGAAATGCTTGGCAATGTAACCATGAAACAATGTTAATGCCAAAATGAACATGTGTTTTAGTGACTAAAATGAAGCCATCACAACTTGAAGGGCTAAATGAACCATTCAAACTAGTTTGGAATGAAATGGAACATTCACAACAAGTTTGGACAAGTGTCCATTCACAACTTGTTTGCCCATGGAAACATTCACAATTTGTTTAGTATGAAATGGAAATTGTGTGTGTTTTGTTTTGATAGAAATGGAAAATTGAAATGGTTCTTGGTGTTCTTGAAATGTTTGCTGTTTGGAATGAATGGAAATTGTTCACAATTGAGTTTTGAATGAAAGAATCAAGCTTGACATACTCACTTTCGGCATTAGGCAACCAAGACATTCAAGTTCAAATGAAATTGAAACATTTTGAAGTTTGAAAGAATGGAAGACATTCACAGCTAGTTCTTGGAATAGATTCATAACATTCACAACTAGTTTGGTAATAATCCATGATCAAACATTATGATAACTAGTTTGAAGGAATTGGAAACATTCACAACTTTAGTTTGGAATGAAATGGTTTCATTCACAATGCTTAATTATGAAATGGAAACATTCACAGCTTTGTTTTGAGGTAGGAAACATTCACAACTTGTTTAGAAGGTAATGGATTCCATTCACAAGTAGTTTTGAATGAAAATGGCTAATTCATTCACAAATTATGCTAGGTAATTTCGGTTTGGAAACTCAAGTTCACTTGGATGTTCAAGAACTAATGAGGAACACTCAAGCTTTGTTTGGAATGGTAGGGTTCATTCACAACTTGTTTGGAATGTAAATGGAAACATTCAACTAGTTTTAGAGTGACTAAGTGATGGGTTGGGTTTCGGGAGCCAAACAGCACAGCGGAATTTAACCGAAACTCTTAAGGATCCAAGTGAAACGGGGTAAACCGGGTGTTCGAATTTTCATACCTAATTTTCGGTTGAGATCTCTTACTCAACTGTAGAGTCGAATCACAAACTTGAACAGTTGACGTGTTCAAGCTTTCTATGGTATCCACACGAGCCTCTCAGGATCACCACGCTTCCACCGTGTCTCGGCAGATGCGTTTCTCTTACGCTCGCAGTGCTAGCTTACGTCCTCCAAGGAATTGCAAGAGAAGAGTGCAGCTGTCCTTTTTGGAAGGCTAGGGCAAGGAGACCTACGAATTTCTCACTAGAAGTTGTATTTATAGTAAGACTCAACTTCCAGACCTAATGGGTTTCAAAGCCCTAATCTAATTAGGTTTTAATTTCGGGCTTAATAATGGCTCAACTATTGGGCCCATTATTAATACGACATTATTGTGAACCCAAAACCCAAATTATTAGCTCATGCACTCTAATGATCCAAATAGCTCTATGTGTGCGACCCAATAGGCTTTTACCACGTTGGTAATGATCATAAATCACATTTATGATCATAAGCAATGAGCGGTGTCTAGCAACACATCATTGCTACCCAAGTGACAAGATTGTCGATGATTCGACTAAACCTTTATGATCATCCTCGATGTATGCCATTGTCCCTTTGTCCAAGATATCAAGACTAAGCATGAGACATGGAATGTGTCACTCTCGTATAGCCCAATCTTTGGTTTCTTGATTACCGAGTAGACCAACTTAAAATAATGACATTGATATCGTATATCAACTCATCCGAGCATGGCCATGCATTTTTCTAAGTCTTACTCTATCAAGGGGCCCGAAGATATCACTCCCGTTGCATAGGAGGGACAAATCCCATCTTGATCATACAAATCCCTCTGCATGATATGTGGCATACCCAATGATATCCTTCAAGTTCACTCAGTTACGAGCAACAAAGGAAAGTATCAAAGTATGTGACTCACATGCAGGGAACCTTGATGATCTTAGGTCGAAGGACTACATATACCATGATCACTATGAGAATCACTTATGACACTCATATAACGATCCATGTAGTGTTCTCATGGTGGGTCGGTCCAGTACACAAGTTCTCCAACTTGTACCCATATGTAGACTACATATTTCATATTAGTCTCCACATATGCTAGTCGTTATGTATTATTGCAACCCGCTCCACAATAATACTAGACCAGGGACGTTTAAGAATATAATTGTTCTAGGGTTACAATTATGTTTATTACATTACGTAGAAACAAAAAATAACGAACATAATTGCTGGATTAATGGCTTAATAAAATATCATGACTCAATGTGCAAAAATACACTCATCTCATAATTGGCTTTTTGGGCACAACACTAACACTTGTTTGGAATGAAAACATTCATAGCTTGTTTAGAATGAAATGGAAACATTCACAACTTCTTTGGAATGAAATGGAAACATTCACAAGTAGTTTGGAAAGAAAGCGGAAACAACTTGTTTAGGATGAAATGGAAACATTCACAACTAGTTTGGAATGAATGGAAAGAACATTCACAACTAGTTTGGAATGAAATGGAAACATTCACAACTAGTTTGGAAATGAATGGAAACATTCACAACTAGTTTGGAATGAAATGGAAACATTCACAACTTGTTTGGAATGAAATGGAAACATTCACAACTAGTTTGGAATGAAATGGAAACATTCACAACTAGTTTGGAATGAAATGGAAACATTCACAACAAGTTTGGAATGAAATGGAAACATTCACAACTTGTTTGGAATGAAATGGAAACATTCACAACTTGTTTGGAATGAAATGGAAACATTCACAACTTGTTTGGAATGAAATGGAAACATTCACAACTAGTTTGAATGAAATGGAAACATTCACAACTAGTTTGGAATGAAATGGAAACATTCACAACTAGTTTGGAATGAAATGGAAACATTCACAACTAGTTTGGAATGAAATGGAAACATTCACAACTAGTTTGGAATGAAATGGAAACATTCACAACTACTTTGGAATGAAATGGAAACATTCACAACTTGTTTGGAATGAAATGGAAACATTCACAACTTAGTTTGGAATGAAATGGAAACATTCACAACTAGTTTGGAATGAAATGGAAACATTCACAACTAGTTTGGAATGAAATGGAAACATTCACAACTTGTTTGGAATGAAATGGAAACATTCACAACTAGTTTGGAATGAAATTGAAACATTCACAACTTGTTTGGAATGAAATGGAAACATTCACAACTTGTTTGGAATGAAATGGAAACATTCACAACTAGTTTGGAATGAAATGGAAACATTCACAACTTAGTTTGGAATGAAATGGAAACATTCACAACTTGTTTGGAATGAAATGGAAACATTCACAACTAGTTTGGAATGAAATGGAAACATTCACAACTTGTTTGGAATGAAATGGAAACATTCACAACTTGTTTGGAATGAATGAAACAAACATTCACAACTAGTTTGGAATGAAATGGAAACATTCACAACTAGTTTGGAATGAAATGGAAACATTCACAACTTGTTTGGAATGAAATGGAAACATTCACAACTAGTTTTTGGAATGAAATGGAAACATTCACAACTTGTTTGGAATGGAATGGAAAATGGAAACATTCACAACTAGTTTGGAATGAAATGGAAACATTCACAACTTGTTTGGAATGAAATGGAAACATTCACAACTTGTTTGGAATGAAATGGAAACATTCACAACTTGTTTTGGAATGAAATGGAAACATTCACAACTTGTTTGGAATGAAATGGAAACATTCATTCACAACTAGTTTGGAATGAAATGGAAACATTCACAACTAGTTTGGAATGAAATGGAAACATTCACAACTAGTTTGGAATGAAATGGAAACATTCACAACTAGTTTGGAATGAAATGGAAACATTCACAACTTGTTTGGAATGAAATGGAAACATTCACAACTTGTTTGGAATGAAATGGAAACATTCACAACTTGTTTGGAATGAAATGGAAACATTCACAACTTGTTTGGAATGAAATGGAAACATTCACAACTTGTTTGGAATGAAATGGAAACATTCACAACTAGTTTGGTTTGGAATGAAATCACAACTTGTTTGGAATTCAAAGGAAACATTCACAACTTGTTTGGAATGAAATGGAAACATTCACAACTAGTTTGGAATGAAATGGAAACATTCACAACTAGTTTGGAATGAAATGGAAACATTCACAACTAGTTTGGAATGAAATGGAAACATTCACAACTAGTTTGGAATGAAATGGAAACATTCACAACTAGTTTGGAATGAAATGGAAACATTCACAACTAGTTTGGAATGAAATGGAAACATTCACAACTTGTTTGGAATGAAATGGAAACATTCACAACTAGTTTGGAATGAAATGGAAACATTCACAACTTGTTTGGAATCACAAGAAAACATTCACAACTTGTTTGGAATGAAATGGAAACATTCACAACTTGTTTGGAATGAAATGGAAACATTCACAACTTGTTTGGAATGAAATGGAAACATTCACAACTTGTTTGGAATGAAATGGAAACATTCACAACTAGTTTGGAATGAAATGGAAACATTCACAACTAGTTTGGAATGAAATGGAAACATTCACAACTTGTTTGGAATGAAATGGAAACATTCACAACTAGTTTGGAATGAAATGGAAACATTCACAACTTGTTTGGAATGAAATGGAAACATTCACAACTAGTTTGGAATGAAATGGAAACATTCACAACTAGTTTGGAATGAAATGGAAACATTCACAACTAGTTTGGAATGAAATGGAAACATTCACAACTAGTTTGGAATGAAATGGAAACATTCACAACTAGTTTGGAATGAAATGGAAACATTCACAACTAGTTTGGAATGAAATGGAAACATTCACAACTTGTTTGGAATGAAATGGAAACATTCACAACTAGTTTGGAATGAAATGGAAACATTCACAACTTGTTTGGAATGAAATGGAAACATTCACAACTTGTTTGGAATGAAATGGAAACATTCACAACTAGTTTGGAATGAAATGGAAACATTCACAACTAGTTTGGAATGAAATGGAAACATTCACAACTAGTTTGGAATGAAATGGAAACATTCACAACTTGTTTGGAATGAAATGGAAACATTCACAACTTGTTTGGAATGAAATGGAAACATTCACAACTAGTTTGGAATGAAATGGAAACATTCACAACTTGTTTGGAATGAAATGGAAACATTCACAACTAGTTTGGAATGAAATGGAAACATTCACAACTAGTTTGGAATGAAATGGAAACATTCACAACTTGTTTGGAATGAAATGGAAACATTCACAACTAGTTTGGAATGAAATGGAAACATTCACAACTAGTTTGGAATGAAATGGAAACATTCACAACTTGTTTTGAATGAAATGGAAAAACATTCACAACTAGTTTTTGGAATGAAATGGAAACATTCACAACTTGTTTTTGGAATGAAATGGAAACATTCACAACTTGTTTGGAATGAAATGGAAACATTCACAACTTGTTTGGAATGAAATGGAAACATTCACAACTAGTTTGGAATGAAATGGAAACATTCACAACTAGTTTGGAATGAAATGGAAACATTCACAACTTGTTTGGAATGAAATGGAAACATTCACAACTTGTTTGGAATGAAATGGAAACATTCACAACTAGTTTGGAATGAAATGGAAACATTCACAACTAGTTTGGAATGAAATGGAAACATTCACAACTTGTTTGGAATGAAATGGAAACATTCACAACTTGTTTGGAATGAAATGGAAACATTCACAACTAGTTTGGAATGAAATGGAAACATTCACAACTTGTTTGGAATGAAATGGAAACATTCACAACTTGTTTGGAATGAAATGGAAACATTCACAACTTGTTTGGAATGAAATGGAAACATTCACAACTAGTTTGGAATGAAATGGAAACATTCACAACTAGTTTGGAATGAAATGGAAACATTCACAACTAGTTTGGAATGAAATGGAAACATTCACAACTAGTTTGGAATGAAATGGAAACATTCACAACTTGTTTGGAATGAAATGGAAACATTCACAAGTTGTTTTGGAATGAAATGGAAACATTCACAACTAGTTTGGAATGAATGGAAACGTTCAAAACTAGTTTGGAATGAAATAAAACATTCACAACCTGCTTGAAATGAAATGGAAACATTCACAACTTGTTTGGAGTGAAATGGAAACATTCACAACTTGTTTGGAATGAAATGGAAACATTCACAACTTGTTTGGAATGAAATGGAAACATTCACAACTAGTTTGGAATGAAATGGAAACATTCACAACTTGTTTGGAATGAAATGGAAACATTCACAACTTGTTTGGAATGAAATGGAAACATTCACAACTTGTTTGGAATGAAATGGAAACATTCACAACTTGTTTGGAATGAAATGGAAACATTCACAACTAGTTTGGAATGAAATGGAAACATTCACAACTTGTTTGGAATGAAATGGAAACATTCACAACTTATTTTGGAATGAAATGGAAACATTCACAACTTGTTTGGAATGAAATGGAAACATTCACAACTTGTTTGGAATGAAATGGAAACATTCACAACTAGTTTGGAATGAAATGGAAACATTCACAACTAGTTTGGAATGAAATGGAAACATTCACAACTTGTTTGGAATGAAATGGAAACATTCACAACTTGTTTGGAATGAAATGGAAACATTCACAACTAGTTTGGAATGAAATGGAAACATTCACAACTTGTTTTGGAATGAAATGGAAACATTCACAACTAGTTTGGAATGAAATGGAAACATTCACAACTTGTTTGGAATGAAATGGAAACATTCACAACTAGTTTGGAATGAAATGGAAACATTCACAACTAGTTTGGAATGAAATGGAAACATTCACAACTAGTTTGGAATGAAATGGAAACATTCACAACTTGTTTGGAATGAAATGGAAACATTCACAACTTGTTTGGAATGAAATGGAAACATTCACAACTTGTTTGGAATGAAATGGAAACATTCACAACTAGTTTGGAATGAAATGGAAACATTCACAACTTGTTTGGAATGAAATGGAAACATTCACAACTTGTTTGGAATGAAATGGAAACATTCACACAACTTGTTTGGAATGAAATGGAAACATTCACAACTAGTTTGGAATGAAATGGAAACATTCACAACTAGTTTGGAATGAAATGGAAACATTCACAACTAGTTTGGAATGAAATGGAAACATTCACAACTTGTTTGGAATGAAATGGAAACATTCACAACTTGTTGGAATGAAATGGAAACATTCACAACTTGTTTGGAATGAAATGGAAACATTCACAACTAGTTTGGAATGAAATGGAAACATTCACAACTTGTTTGGAATGAAATGGAAACATTCACAACTAGTTTGGAATGAAATGGAAACATTCACAACTAGTTTGGAATGAAATGGAAACATTCACAACTAGTTTGGAATGAAATGGAAACATTCACAACTAGTTTGGAATGAAATGGAAACATTCACAACTTAGTTTGGAATGAAATGGAAACATTCACAACTAGTTTGGAATGAAATGGAAACATTCACAACTTGTTTGGAATGAAATGGAAACATTCACAACTAGTTTGGAATGAAATGGAAACATTCACAACTAGTTTGGAATGAAATGGAAACATTCACAACTTGTTTGGAATGAAATGGAAACATTCACAACTAGTTTGGAATGAAATGGAAACATTCACAACTAGTTTGGAATGAAATGGAAACATTCACAACTTGTTTGGAATGAAATGGAAACATTCACAACTTGTTTGGAATGAAATGGAAACATTCACAACAAGTTTGGAATGAAATGGAAACATTCACAACTAGTTTGGAATGAAATGGAAACATTCACAACTAGTTTGGAATGAAATGGAAACATTCACAACTAGTTTGGAATGAAATGGAAACATTCACAACTTGTTTGGAATGAAATGGAAACATTCACAACTAGTTTGGAATGAAATGGAAACATTCACAACTAGTTTGGAATGAAATGGAAACATTCACAACTAGTTTGGAATGAAATGGAAACATTCACAACTAGTTTGGAATGAAATGGAAACATTCACAACTAGTTTGGAATGAAATGAAAACAATTCACAATGGAAACATTCACAACTTGTTTGGAATGAAATGGAAACATTCACAACTAGTTTGGAATGAAATGGAAACATTCACAACTTGTTTGGAATGAAATGGAAACATTCACAACTAGTTTTGGAATGAAATGGAAACATTCACAACTTGTTTGGAATGAAATGGAAACATTCACAACTAGTTTGGAATGAAATGGAAACATTCACAACTTGTTTGGAATGAAATGGAAACATTCACAACTAGTTTGGAATGAAATGGAAACATTCACAACTTAGTTTGGAATGAAATGGAAACATTCACAACTAGTTTGGAATGAAATGGAAACATTCACAACTAGTTTGGAATGAAATGGAAACATTCACAACTAGTTTTTGGAATGAAATGGAAACATTCACAACTAGTTTGGAATGAAATGGAAACATTCACAACTAGTTTGGAATGAAATGGAAACATTCACAACTAGTTTGGAATGAAATGGAAACATTCACAACTAGTTTGGAATGAAATGGAAACATTCACAACTTGTTTTTGGAATGAAATGGAAACATTCACAACTAGTTTGGAATGAAATGGAAACATTCACAACTAGTTTGGAATGAAATGGAAACATTCACAACTTGTTTGGAATGAAATGGAAACATTCACAACTTGTTTGGAATGAAATGGAAACATTCACAACTAGTTTGGAATGAAATGGAAACATTCACAACTAGTTTGGAATGAAATGGAAACATTCACAACTTGTTTGGAATGAAATGGAAACATTCACAACTAGTTTGGAATGAAATGGAAACATTCACAACTTGTTTGGAATGAAATGGAAACATTCACAACTTGTTTGGAATGAAATGGAAACATTCACAACTAGTTTGGAATGAAATGGAAACATTCACAACTAGTTTGGAATGAAATGGAAACATTCACAACTTGTTTGGAATGAAATGGAAACATTCACAACTTGTTTGGAATGAAATGGAAACATTCACAACTTGTTTGGAATGAAATGGAAACATTCACAACTTGTTTGGAATGAAATGGAAACATTCACAACTTGTTTGGAATGAAATGGAAACATTCACAACTAGTTTGGAATGAAATGGAAACATTCACAACTTGTTTGGAATGAAATGGAAACATTCACAACTAGTTTGGAATGAAATGGAAACATTCACAACTTGTTTGGAATGAAATGGAAACATTCACAACTTGTTTGGAATGAAATGGAAACATTCAAAACTAGTTTGGAATGAAATGGAAACATTCACAACTACTTGTTTGGAATGAAATGGAAACATTCACAACTTGTTTGGAATGAAATGGAAACATTCACAACTAGTTTGGAATGAAATGGAAACATTCACAACTTGTTTGGAATGAAATGGAAACATTCACAACTTGTTTGGAATGAAATGGAAACATTCACAACTTGTTTGGAATGAAATGGAAACATTCACAACTTGTTTGGATGAAATGGAAACATTCACAACTTGTTTGGAATGAAATGGAAACATTCACAACTTGTTTGGAATGAAATGGAAACATTCACAACTTGTTTGGAATGAAATGGAAACATTCACAACTTGTTTGGAATGAAATGGAAACATTCACAACTAGTTTGGAATGAAATGGAAACATTCACAACTTGTTTGGAATGAAATGGAAACATTCACAACTAGTTTGGAATGAAATGGAAACATTCACAACTTGTTTGGAATGAAATGGAAACATTCACAACTTGTTTGGAATGAAATGGAAACATTCACAACTTGTTTGGAATGTGGAAACATTCACAACTTGTTTGGAATGAAATGGAAACATTCACAACTTGTTTGGAATGAAATGGAAACATTTCACAACTTGTTTGGAATGAAATGGAAACATTCACAACTAGTTTGGAATGAAATGGAAACATTCACAACTAGTTTTGGAATGAAATGGAAACATTCACAACTAGTTTGGAATGAAATGGAAACATTCACAACTAGTTTGGAATGAAATGGAAACATTCACAACTTGTTTGGAATGAAATGGAAACATTCACAACTAGTTTGGAATGAAATGGAAACATTCACAACTTGTTTGGAATGAAATGGAAACATTCACAACTTGTTTGGAATGAAATGGAAACATTCACAACTTGTTTGGAATGAAATGGAAACATTCACAACTTGTTTGGAATGAAATGGAAACATTCACAACTTGTTTGGAATGAATGGAAACATTCACAACTAGTTGTTTGGAATGAAATGGAAACATTCACAACTTGTTTGGAATGAAATGGAAACATTCACAACTTGTTTGGAATGAAATGGAAACATTCACAACTAGTTTGGAATGAAATGGAAACATTCACAACTTGTTTGGAATGAAATGGAAACATTCACAACTAGTTTGGAATGAAATGGAAACATTCACAACTAGTTTGGAATGAAATGGAAACATTCACAACTTGTTTGGAATGAAATGGAAACATTCACAACTAGTTTGGAATGAAATGGAAACATTCACAACTTGTTTGGAATGAAATGGAAACATTCACAACTAGTTTGGAATGAAAATGGAAACATTCACAACTTGTTTGGAATGAAATGGAAACATTCACAACTAGTTTGGAATGAAATGGAAACATTCACAACTAGTTTGGAATGAAATGGAAACATTCACAACTAGTTTGGAATGAAATGGAAACATTCACAACTAGTTTGGAATGAAATGGAAACATTCACAACTTGTTTTGGAATGAAATGGAAACATTCACAACTAGTTTGGAATGAAATGGAAACATTCACAACTAGTTTGGAATGAAATGGAAACATTCACAACTTGTTTGGAATGAAATGGAAACATTCACAACTTGTTTAGTTGGAAAATGGAAATGGAAACATTCACAACTAGTTTGGAATGAAATGGAAACATTCACAACTTGTTTGGAATGAAATGGAAACATTCACAACTAGTTTGGAATGAAATGGAAACATTCACAACTTGTTTGGAATGAAATGGAAACATTCACAACTTGTTTGGAATGAAATGGAAACATTCACAACTAGTTTGGAATGAAATGGAAACATTCACAACTTGTTTGGAATGAAATGGAAACATTCACAACTTGTTTGGAATGAAATGGAAACATTCACACTAGTTTTGGAATGAAATGGAAACATTCACAACTAGTTTGGAATGAAATGGAAACATTCACAACTTGTTTGGAATGAAATGGAAACATTCACAACTTGTTTGGAATGAAATGGAAACATTCACAAGTTTTATGGAATGAAATGGAAACATTCACAACTTGTTTGGAATGAAATGGAAACATTCACAACTAGTTTGGAATGAAATGGAAACATTCACAACTAGTTTGGAATGAAATGGAAACATTCACAACTAGTTTGGAATGAAATGGAAACATTCACAACTAGAATGGAATGAAATGGAAACATTCACAACTAGTTTGGAATGAAATGGAAACATTCACAACTAGTTTGGAATGAAATGGAAACATTCACAACTTGTTTGGAATGAAATGGAAACATTCACAACTTGTTTGGAATGAAATGGAAACATTCACAACTAGTTTGGAATGAATGGAAACATTCACAACTAGTTTGGAATGAAATGGAAACATTCACAACTAGTTTGGAATGAAATGGAAACATTCACAACTTGTTTGGAATGAAATGGAAACATTCACAACTAGTTTGGAATGAAATGGAAACATTCACAACTAGTTTGGAATGAAATGGAAACATTCACAACTTGTTTGGAATGAAATGGAAACATTCACAACTTGTTTGGAATGAAATGGAAACATTCACAACTTGTTTGGAATGAAATGGAAACATTCACAACTTGTTTGGAATGAAATGGAAACATTCACAACTAGTTTGGAATGAAATGGAAACATTCACAACTTGTTTGGAATGAAATGGAAACATTCACAACTTGTTGGAATGAAATGGAAACATTCACAACTTGTTTGGAATGAAATGGAAACATTCACAACTAGTTTGGAATGAAATGGAAACATTCACAACTTAGTTTGGAATGAAATGGAAACATTCACAACTTGTTTGGAATGAAATGGAAAACAATTCACAACTTGTTTTCACAACTTGTGGAAAATGAAAAAACAAACATTCACAGAGTTTGGAATGGAATGGAATTCACAACTTGTTTGGAATGAAATGGAAACATTCACAACTAGTTTGGAATGAAATGGAAACATTCACAACTAGTTTGGAATGAAATGGAAACATTCACAACTTGTTTGGAATGAAATGGAAACATTCACAACTTGTTTGGAATGAAATGGAAACATTCACAACTAGTTTGGAATGAAATGGAAACATTCACAACTTGTTTGGAATGAAATGGAAACATTCACAACTTGTTTGGAAATGAATGGAAACATTCACAACTTGTTTGGAATGAAATGGAAACATTCACAACTTGTTTGGAATGAAATGGAAACATTCACAACTTGTTTTGGAATGAAATGGAAACATTCACAACTAGTTTGGAATGAAATGGAAACATTCACAACTTGTTTGGAATGAAATGGAAACATTCACAACTTGTTTGGAATGAAATGGAAACATTCACAACTTGTTTGGAATGAAATGGAAACATTCACAACTTGTTTGGAATGAAATGGAAACATTCACAACTAGTTTGGAATGAAATGGAAACATTCACAACTAGTTTGGAATGAAATGGAAACATTCACAACTTGTTTGGAATGAAATGGAAACATTCACAACTAGTTTGGAATGAAATGGAAACATTCACAACTAGTTTGGAATGAATGGAAAATTCAAACATTCACAACTTGTTTCACAAATGTTTGGAATGAAATGGAAACATTCACAACTTGTTTGGAATGAAATGGAAACATTCACAACTAGTTTGGAATGAAATGGAAACATTCACAACTTGTTTGGAATGAAATGGAAACATTCACAACTAGTTTGGAATGAAATGGAAACATTCACAACTTGTTTGGAATGAAATGGAAACATTCACAACTAGTTTTGAATGAAATGGAAACATTCACAACTAGTTTGGAATGAAATGGAAACATTCACAACTTGTTTGGAATGAAATGGAAACATTCACAACTAGTTTGGAATGAAATGGAAACATTCACAACTTGTTTGGAATGAAATGGAAACATTCACAACTTGTTTTGGAATGAAATGGAAACATTCACAACTTGTTTGGAATGAAATGGAAACATTCACAACTTGTTTGGAATGAAATGGAAACATTCACAACTTGTTTGGAATGAAATGGAAACATTCACAACTTGTTTGGAATGAAATGGAAACATTCACAACTTGTTTGGAATGAAATGGAAACATTCACAACTTGTTTGGAATGAAATGGAAACATTCACAACTAGTTTGGAATGAAATGGAAACATTCACAACTTGTTTGGAATGAAATGGAAACATTCACAACTAGTTTGGAATGAAATGGAAACATTCACAACTAGTTTGGAAATGAAATGGAAACATTCACAACTAGTTTGGAATGAAATGGAAACATTCACAACTTGTTTGGAATGAAATGGAAACATTCACAACTTGTTTGGAATGAAATGGAAACATTCACAACTAGTTTGGAATGAAATGGAAACATTCACAACTTGTTTGGAATGAAATGGAAACATTCACAACTAGTTTTTGGAATGAAATGGAAACATTCACAACTTGTTTGGAATGAAATGGAAACATTCACAACTAGTTTGGAATGAAATGGAAACATTCACAACTAGTTTGGAATGAAATGGAAACATTCACAACTTGTTTGGAATGAAATGGAAACATTCACAACTTGTTTGGAATGAAATGAAACATTCACAACTTGTTTGGAATGAAATGGAAACATTCACAACTAGTTTGGAATGAAATGGAAACATTCACAACTTGTTTGGAATGAAATGGAAACATTCACAACTTGTTTGGAATGAAATGGAAACATTCACAACTTGTTTGGAATGAAATGGAAACATTCACAACTAGTTTGGAATGAAATGGAAACATTCACAACTTGTTTGGAATGAAATGGAAACATTCACAACAACTTGTTTGGAATGAAATGGAAACATTCACAACTTGTTTGGAATGAAATGGAAACATTCACAACTTGTTTGGAATGAAATGGAAACATTCACAACTTGTTTGGAATGAAATGGAAACATTCACAACTTGTTTGGAATGAATGAAATGGAAACATTCACAACTAGTTTGGAATGAAATGGAAACATTCACAACTTGTTTGGAATGAAATGGAAACATTCACAACTAGTTTGGAATGAAATGGAAACATTCACAACTTGTTTTGAATGAAATGAAATGGAAACTTGTTTGGAATGAAATGGAAACATTCACAACTAGTTTGGAATGAAATGGAAACATTCACAACTAGTTTGGAATGAAATGGAAACATTCACAACTTGTTTGGAATGAAATGGAAACATTCACAACTTGTTTGGAATGAAATGGAAACATTCACAACTTGTTTGGAATGAAATGGAAACATTCACAACTAGTTTGGAATGAAATGGAAACATTCACAACTTGTTTGGAATGAAATGGAAACATTCACAACTTGTTTGGAATGAAATGGAAACGTTCACAAGTTTGGAATGAAATGGAAACATTCACAACTTGTTTGAATGAAATGGAAACATTCACAACTAGTTTGGAATGAAATGGAAACATTCACAACTAGTTTGGAATGAAATGGAAACATTCACAACTTGTTTGGAATGAAATGGAAACATTCACAACTTGTTTGGAATGAAATGGAAACATTCACAACTTGTTTTGGAATGAAATGGAAACATTCACAACTAGTTTGGAATGAAATGGAAACATTCACAACTTGTTTTGAATGAAATGGAAACATTCACAACTAGTTTGGAATGAAATGGAAAACATTCACAACTTGTTTGGAATGAAATGGAAACATTCACAACTAGTTTGGAATGAAATGGAAACATTCACAACTTGTTTGGAATGAAATGGAAACATTCACAACTAGTTTGGAATGAAATGGAAACATTCACAACTTGTTTGGAATGAAATGGAAACATTCACAACTTGTTTGGAATGAAATGGAAACATTCACAACTTGTTTTGGAATGAAATGGAAACATTCACAACTTGTTTGGAATGAAATGAAACATTCACAACTTGTTTGGAATGAAATGGAAACATTCACAACTTAGTTTGGAATGAAATGAAACATTCACAACTTGTTTGGAATGAAATGGAAACATTCACAAATGGAAACATTCACAACTTGTTTGGAATGAAATGGAAACATTCACAACTTGTTTGGAATGAAATGGAAACATTCACAACTAGTTTGGAATGAAATGGAAACATTCACAACTTGTTTGGAATGAAATGGAAACATTCACAACTTGTTTGGAATGAAATGGAAACATTCACAACTTGTTTGGAATGAAATGGAAACATTCACAACTTGTTTGGAATGAAATGGAAACATTCACAACTTGTTTGGAATGAAATGGAACATTCACAACTTGTTTGGAATGAAATGGAAACATTCACAACTAGTTTGGAATGAAATGGAAACATTCACAACTTGTTTGGAATGAAATGGAAACATTCACAACTAGTTTGGAATGAAATGGAAACATTCACACTTGTTTGGAATGAAAAATGGAAACATTTGGAATGAAGTTTGGAATGAAATTGAAATTCACAACACAACTTGTTTGGAAATGAAATGGAAACATTCACAACTTGTTTGGAATGAAATGGAAACATTCACAACTTGTTTGGAATGAAATGGAAACATTCACAACTTGTTTGGAATGAAATGGAAACATTCACAACTTGTTTGGAATGAAATGGAAACATTCACAACTTGTTTGGAATGAAATGGAAACATTCACAACTTGTTTGGAATGAAATGGAAACATTCACAACTAGTTTGGAATGAAATGGAAACATTCACAACAAGTTTGGAATGAAATGGAAACATTCACAACTTGTTTGGAATGAAATGGAAACATTCACAACTTGTTTGGAATGAAATGGAAACATTCACAACTTGTTTGGAATGAAATGGAAACATTCACAACTAGTTTGGAATGAAATGGAAACATTCACAACTTGTTTGGAATGAAATGGAAACATTCACAACTTGTTTGGAATGAAATGGAAACATTCACAACTTGTTTGGAATGAATGGAAACATTCACAACTTGTTTGGAATGAAATGGAAACATTCACAACTTGTTTGGAATGAAATGGAAACATTCACAACTAGTTTTTGGAAAATTGAAATGTTTAGAATGAAACATTCACAACTAGTTTGGAATGAAATGGAAACTTTCACAACTTGTTTTGGAATGAAATGGAAACATTCACAACTTGTTTGGAATGAAATGGAAACATTCACAACTTGTTTGGAATGAAATGGAAACATTCACAACTAGTTTGGAATGAAATGGAAACATTCACAACTTGTTTGGAATGGAATGGAAACAATCACAACTGGTTTGGAATGAAATGGAAACATTCACAACTTGTTTGGAATGAAATGTAAACATTCATAACAAGTTTTGGAATGAAATGGAAACATTCACAACTTGTTTGGAATGAAATGGAAACATTCACAACTTGTTTGGAATGAAATGGAAACATTCACAACTTGTTTGGAATGAAATGGAAACATTCACAACTTGTTTGGAATGAAATGGAAACATTCACAACTTGTTTGGAATGAAATGGAAACATTCACAACTAGTTTGGATTGGAACATTCACAACTAGTTTGGAATGGAACAACATTCACAACTTGTTTGGAATGGAAACATTCACAACTATTTTGGAATGGAAACATTCAAAACTTGTTCATAATTGAAATATTCACAACTAGTTTAAAATGGAAACATTCACAACTATTTTGAAATGGAAACATTCACAACTTGTTAATAACTGAAACATTCACAACTAGTTTGGAATGGAATGGAATGGAAATCTTCATAACTTGTTTGAAAAGGGAACACTCACAACTAGTTTAGAATGGAAACATTCACAACTAGTATAGAATGGAATGGAAATATTGACAACTAGTTTGGAATGGAAGAATTAAGAACTTGTTTAAAATGAAATGGAAACATTCGCAACTTGTTTAGAAAGAAAAGGAAACATTCACAGATACTTTGGAATAGAAACATTAGCAACATGTTTAGAATGAAGTGGAAACTTTCACAACTAGTTTGGAAAAGAAACAATCACAGGTTGTTTACAATGAAATGGAAACATTCACAACTAGTTTGTGATTGAAGCATTCATAACTTGTTTACAATGAAATGGAAACATTTACAACTTGTTTTGAATGAAATATAAAGAGTCACAACTTGTTTTGAATAAAAACATTCACAACTTGTTTGGAATGAAATGGAAACATTCACAACTTGTTTGGAATGGAAATGAAATGGAAATTCACAATGTTTATAATGAAATGGAAACATTCACAACCTGTTTAGTTAGAAATTGAAATATTCAAAACTTATTTAGAATGAAATGGAAACATTCACAACTTGTTTTGAAATTTAAGTATTCACAACTTGTTGAGAATGAAATGGAAACATTCACAACTTGTTTGGAATGAAATGGAAACATTCACAACTAGTTTGGAATGGAATGGAACATTCACAACTTGTTTGGAATGAAATGGAAACATTCACAACTTGTTTGGAATGAAATGGAAACATTCACAACTTGTTTGGAAATGGAAACATTCACAACATGTTTAGAATGAAAAGAAACATCACAACTTGTTTGGAATGAAATGGAAACATTCACAACTAGTTTGGAATGAAATGGAAACATTCACAACTTGTTTGGAATGAAATGAAACATTCACAACTTGTTTGGAATGAAATGGAAACATTCACAACTTGTTTGGAATGAAATGGAAACATTCACAACTAGTTTGGAATGAAATGGAAACATTCACAACTTGTTTGGAATGAAATGGAAACATTCACAACTTGTTTGGAATGGAAAAACATTCACAACTTGTTTGGAATGAAATGGAAACATTCACAAAGTTTGGAATGGAATGGAAACATTCACAACTTGTTTGGAATGAAATGGAAACATTCACAACTAGTTTGGAATGAAATGGAAACATTCACAACTAGTTTGGAATGAAATGGAAACATTCACAACTTGTTTGGAATGAAATGGAAACATTCACAACTTGAATGGAATGAAATGGAAACATTCACAACTTGTTTGGAATGAAATGGAAACATTCACAACTTGTTTGGAATGAAATGGAAACATTCACAACTTGTTTGGAATGAAATGGAAACATTCACAACTAGTTTGGAATGAAATGGAAACATTCACAACTTGTTTGGTTTGAAATGAAATCACAACTTGTTTGGAATCACAACAACTAGTTTGGAATAAAATGGAAACATTCACAACTTGTTTGGAATGAAATGGAAACATTCACAACTTGTTTGGAATGAAATGGAAACATTCACAACTTGTTTGGAATGAAATGGAAACATTCACAACTTGTTTGGAATGAAATGGAAACATTCACAACTAGTTTGGAATGAAATGGAAACATTCACAACTTGTTTGGAATGAAATGGAAACATTCACAACTTGTTTGGAATGAAATGGAAACATTCACAACTTGTTTGGAATGAAATGGAAACATTCACAACTTGTTTGGAATGGAATGGAAACATTCACAACTTAGTTTGGAATGAAATGGAAACATTCACAACTAGTTTGGAATGAAATGGAAACATTCACAACTTGTTTGGAATGAAATGGAAACATTCACAACTTGTTTGGAATGGAATGGAAACATTCACAACTAGTTTGGAATGAAATGGAAACATTCACAACTTGTTTGGAATGAAATGGAAACATTCACAACTAGTTTGGAATGAAATGGAAACATTCACAACTTGTTTGGAATGAAATGGAAACATTCACAACTTGTTTGGAATGAAATGGAAACATTCACAACTTGTTTGGAATGAAATGGAAACATTCACAACTAGTTTGGAATGAAATGGAAACATTCACAACTTGTTTGGAATGAAATGGAAACATTCACAACTTGTTTGGAATGAAATGGAAACATTCACAACTAGTTTGGAATGAAATGGAAACATTCACAACTTGTTTGGAATGAAATGGAAACATTCACAACTTGTTTGGAATGAAATGGAAACATTCACAACTAGTTTGGAATGAAATGGAAACATTCACAACTTGTTTGGAATGAAATGGAAACATTCACAACTAGTTTGGAATGAAATGGAAACATTCACAACTTGTTTGGAATGAAATGGAAACATTCACAACTAGTTTGGAATGAAATGGAAACATTCACAACTTGTTTGGAATGAAATGGAAACATTCACAACTAGTTTGGAATGAAATGGAAACATTCACAACTAGTTTGGAATGAAATGGAAACATTCACAACTTGTTTGGAATGAAATGGAAACATTCACAACTTGTTTGGAATGAAATGGAAACATTCACAACTTGTTTGGAATGAAATGGAAACATTCACAACTAGTTTGGAATGAAATGGAAACATTCACAACTTGTTTGGAATGAAATGGAAACATTCACAACTTGTTTGGAATGAAATGGAAACATTCACAACTAGTTTGGAATGAAATGGAAACATTCACAACTTGTTTAGAATGAAATGGAAACATTCACAACTTGTTTGGAATGAAATGGAAACATTCACAACTAGTTTGAATGAAATGGAAACATTCACAACTTGTTTGGAATGAAATGGAAACATTCACAACTAGTTTGGAATGAAATGGAAACATTCACAACTAGTTTGGAATGAAATGGAAACATTCACAACTTGTTTGGAATGAAATGGAAACATTCACAACTTGTTTGGAATGAAATGGAAACATTCACAACTAGTTTGGATTGAAAAGGTAACATTCACAACTTGTTTGGAATGAAATGGAAACATTCACAACTAGTTTGGAAATGAATGGAAACATTCACAACTTGTTTGGAATGAAATGGAAACATTCACAACTTGTTTGGAATGAAATGGAAACATTCACAACTAGTTTGGAATGAAATGGAAACATTCACAACTAGTTTGGAATGAAATGGAAACATTCACAACTTGTTTGGAATGAAATGGAAACATTCACAACTTGTTTGGAATGAAATGGAAACATTCACAACTTGTTTGGAATGAAATGGAAACATTCACAACTTGTTTGGAATGAAATGGAAACATTCACAACTTGTTTGGAATGAAATGGAAACATTCACAACTTGTTTGGAATGAAATGGAAACATTCACAACTTGTTTGGAATGAAATGGAAACATTCACAACTTGTTTGGAATGAAATGGAAACATTCACAACTTGTTTGGAATGAAATGGAAACATTCACAACTTGTTTGGAATGAAATGGAAACATTCACAACTTGTTTGGAATGAAATGGAAACATTCACAACTTGTTTGGAATGAAATGGAAACATTCACAACTTGTTTGGAATGAAATGGAAACATTCACAACTTGTTTGGAATGAAATGGAAACATTCACAACTAGTTTGGAATGAAATGGAAACATTCACAACTTGTTTGGAATGAAATGGAAACATTCACAACTTGTTTGGAATGAAATGGAAACATTCACAACTTGTTTGGAATGAAATGGAAACATTCACAACTAGTTTGGAATGAAATGGAAACATTCACAACTTGTTTGGAATGAAATGGAAACATTCACAACTTGTTTGGAATGAAATGGAAACATTCATTCACAACTTGTTTGGAATGAAATGGAAACATTCACAACTAGTTTGGAATGAAATGGAAACATTCACAACTTGTTTGGAATGAAATGGAAACATTCACAACTTGTTTGGAATGAAATGGAAACATTCACAACTAGTTTGGAATGGAATGGAAACATTCACAACTAGTTTGGAATGAAATGGAAACATTCACAACTTGTTTGGAATGAAATGGAAACATTCACAACTTGTTTGGAATGAAATGGAAACATTCACAACTAGTTTGGAATGAAATGGAAACATTCACAACTTGTTTGGAATGAAATGGAAACATTCACAACTTGTTTGGAATGAAATGGAAACATTCACAACTTGTTTGGAATGAAATGGAAACATTCACAACTTGTTTGGAATGAAATGGAAACATTCACAACTTGTTTGGAATGAAATGGAAACATTCACAACTTGTTTGGAATGAAATGGAAACATTCACAACTTGTTTGGAATGAAATGGAAACATTCACAACTAGTTTGGAATGAAATGGAAACATTCACAACTTGTTTGGAATGAAATGGAAACATTCACAACTAGTTTGGAATGAAATGGAAACATTCACAACTTGTTTGGAATGAAATGGAAACATTCACAACTTGTTTGGAATGAAATGGAATGGAATTCACAACTTGTTTGGAATGAAATGGAAACATTCACAACTAGTTTGGAATGAAATGGAAACATTCACAACTTGTTTGGAATGAAATGGAAACATTCACAACTTGTTTGGAATGAAATGGAAACATTCACAACTTGTTTGGAATGAAATGGAAACATTCACAACTTGTTTGGAATGAAATGGAAACATTCACAACTTGTTTGGAATGAAATGGAAACATTCACAACTAGTTTTGAATGAAATGGAAACATTCACAACTTGTTTGGAATGAAATGGAAACATTCACAACTAGTTTGGAATGAAATGGAAACATTCACAACTTGTTTGGAATGAAATGGAAACATTCACAACTAGTTTTGGAATGAAATGGAAACATTCACAACTTGTTTGGAATGAAATGGAAACATTCACAACTTGTTTGGAATGAAATGGAAACATTCACAACTTGTTTGGAATGAAATGGAAACATTCACAACTTGTTTGGAATGAAATGGAAACATTCACAACTAGTTTGGAATGAAATGGAAACATTCACAACTTGTTTGGAATGAAATGGAAACATTCACAACTTGTTTGGAATGAAATGGAAACATTCACAACTTGTTTGGAATGAAATGGAAACATTCACAACTTGTTTGGAATGAAATGGAAACATTCACAACTAGTTTGGAATGAAATGGAAACATTCACAACTTGTTTGGAATGAAATGGAAACATTCACAACTTGTTTGGAATGAAATGGAAACATTCACAACTTGTTTGGAATGAAATGGAAACATTCACAACTTGTTTGGAATGAAATGGAAACATTCACAACTTGTTTGGAATGAAATGGAAACAAACATTCACAACTAGTTTGGAATGAAATGGAAACATTCACAACTTGTTTGGAATGAAATGGAAACATTCACAACTTGTTTGGAATGAAATGGAAACATTCACAACTTGTTTGGAATGAAATGGAAACATTCACAACTTGTTTGGAATGAAATGGAAACATTCACAACTAGTTTGGAATGAAATGGAAACATTCACAACTAGTTTGGAATGAAATGGAAACATTCACAACTTGTTTGGAATGAAATGGAAACATTCACAACTTGTTTTGAATGAAATGGAAACATTCACAACTAGTTTGGAATGAAATGGAAACATTCACAACTAGTTTGGAATGAAATGGAAACATTCACAACTAGTTTGGAATGAAATGGAAACATTCACAACTTGTTTGGAATGAAATGGAAACATTCACAACTAGTTTGGAATGAAATGGAAACATTCACAACTTGTTTGGAATGAAATGGAAACATTCACAACTAGTTTGGAATGAAATGGAAACATTCACAACTTGTTTGGAATGAAATGGAAACATTCACAACTTGTTTGGAATGAAATGGAAACATTCACAACTTGTTTGGAATGAAATGGAAACATTCACAACTAGTTTGGAATGAAATGGAAACATTCACAACTTGTTTGGAATGAAATGGAAACATTCACAACTTGAATGGAATGAAATGGAAACATTCACAACTAGTTTGGAATGAAATGGAAACATTCACAACTAGTTTGGAATGAAATGGAAACATTCACAACTAGTTTGGAATGAAATGGAAACATTCACAACTAGTTTTGGAATGAAATGGAAACATTCACAACAAGTTTGGAATGAAATGGAAACATTCACAACTTGTTTTGGAATGAAATGGAAACATTCACAACTTGTTTGGAATGAAATGGAAACATTCACAACTAGTTTGGAATGAAATGGAAACATTCACAACTAGTTTGGAATGAAATGGAAACATTCACAACTAGTTTGGAATGAAATGGAAACATTCACAACTAGTTTGGAATGAAATGGAAACATTCACAACTTAGTTTGGAATGAAATGGAAACATTCACAACTTGTTTGGAATGAAATGGAAACATTCACAACTTGTTTGGAATGAAATGAAAACATTCACAACTTGTTTTGAAATTGGAAAATTCACAAATGTTTGGAAACATTCACAACTAGTAAAGAATGAAATGGAAACATTCACAACTTGTTTGGAATGAAATGGAAACATTCACAACTAGTTTGGAATGAAATGGAAACATTCACAACTTGTTTGGAATGAAATGGAAACATTCACAACTTGTTTGGAATGAAATGGAAACATTCACAACTAGTTTGGAATGAAATGGAAACATTCACAACTAGTTTGGAATGAAATGGAAACATTCACAACTTGTTTGGAATGAAATGGAAACATTCACAACTAGTTTGGAATGAAATGGAAACATTCACAACTAGTTTGGAATGAAATGGAAACATTCACAACTAGTTTGGAATGAAATGGAAACATTCACAACTTGTTTTGGAATGAAATGGAAACATTCACAACTAGTTTGGAATGAAATGGAAACATTCACAACTAGTTTGGAATGAAATGGAAACATTCACAAATAGTTTGGAATGAAATGGAAACATTCACAACTAGTTTGGAATGAAATGGAAACATTCACAACTTGTTTTGGAATGAAATGGAAACATTCACAACTTGTTTGGAATGAAATGGAAACATTCACAACTTGTTTGGAATGAAATGGAAACATTCACAACTTGTTTTGGAATGAAATGGAAACATTCACAACTTGTTTTGGAATGAAATGGAAACATTCACAACTTGTTTGGAATGAAATGGAAACATTCACAACTTGTTTGGAATGAAATGAAAACATTCACAACTTGTTTGGAATGAAATGGAAACATTCACAACTTGTTTGGAATGAAATGGAAACATTCACAACTTGTTTGGAATGAAATGGAAACATTCACAACTAGTGTTTGGAATGAAATGGAAACATTCACAACTTGTTTGGAATGAAATGGAAACATTCACAACTAGTTTGGAATGAAATGGAAACATTCACAACTTGTTTGGAATGAAATGGAAACATTCACAACTTGTTTGGAATGAAATGGAAACATTCACAACTTGTTTGGAATGAAATGGAAACATTCACAACTTGTTTGGAATGAAATGGAAACATTCACAACTTGTTTGGAATGAAATGAAAAAATTCACAACTTGTTTGGAATGAAATGGAAACATTCACAACTTGTTTGGAATGAAATGGAAACATTCACAACTTGTTTGGAATGAAATGGAAACATTCACAACTAGTTTGGAATGAAATGGAAACATTCACAACTTGTTTGGAATGAAATGGAAACATTCACAACTAGTTTGGAATGAAATGGAAACATTCACAACTAGTTTGGAATGAAATGGAAACATTCACAACTAGTTTGGAATGAAATGGAAACATTCACAACTTGTTTGGAATGAAATGGAAACATTCACAACTAGTTTGGAATGAAATGGAAACATTCACAACTAGTTTGGAATGAAATGGAAACATTCACAACTTGTTTGGAATGAAATGGAAACATTCACAACTTGTTTGGAATGAAATGGAAACATTCACAACTAGTTTGGAATGAAATGGAAACATTCACAACTTGTTTGGAATGAAATGGAAACATTCACAACTTGTTTGGAATGAAATGGAAACATTCACAACTTGTTTGGAATGAAATGGAAACATTCACAACTTGTTTGGAATGAAATGGAAACATTCACAACTTGTTTAGAATGAAATGGAAACATTCACAACTAGTTTGGAATGAAATGGAAACATTCACAACTTGTTTGGAATGAAATGGAAACATTCACAACTAGTTTGGAATGAAATGGAAACATTCACAACTTGTTTGGAATGAAATGGAAACATTCACAACTAGTTTGGAATGAAATGGAAACATTCACAACTAGTTTGGAATAAAATGGAAACATTCACAACTAGTTTGGAATGAAATGGAAACATTCACAACTTGTTTGGAATCATGAAATGGAAACATTCACAACTTGTTTGGAATGAAATGGAAACATTCACAACTAGTTTGGAATGAAATGGAAACATTCACAACTTAGTTTGGAATGAAATGGAAACATTCACAACTTGTTTGGAATGAAATGGAAACATTCACAACTAGTTTGGAATGAAATGGAAACATTCACAACTTGTTTGGAATGAAATGGAAACATTCACAACTAGTTTGGAATGAAATGGAAACATTCACAACTTGTTTGGAAAGGAAATGGAAACATTCACAACTTGTTTTGGAATGAAATGGAAACATTCACAACTTGTTTGGAATGAAATGGAAACATTCACAACTAGTTTGGAATGAAATGGAAACATTCACAACTTCTTTGGAATGAAATGGAAACATTCACAACTTGTTTGGAATGAAATGGAAACATTCACAACTAGATTGGAATGAAATGAAAACATTCACAACTGTTTTGGAATGAAATGAAAACATTCACAACTTGTTTGGAATGAAATGGAAACATTCACAACTTGTTTGGAATGAAATGGAAACATTCACAACTTGTTTGGAATGAAATGGAAACATTCACAACTTGTTTGGAATGAAATGGAAACATTCACAACTTGTTTGGAATGAAATGGAAACATTCACAACTTGTTTGGAATGAAATGGAAACATTCACAACTTGTTTTGGAATGAAATGGAAACATTCACAACTAGTTTGGAATGAAATGGAAACATTCACAACTAGTTTTGGAATGAAATGGAAACATTCACAACTTGTTTGGAATGAAATGGAAACATTCACAACTAGTTTGGAATGAAATGGAAACATTCACAACTTGTTTAGAATGAAATGGAAACATTCACAACTTGTTTGGAATGAAATGGAAACATTCACAACTTGTTTGGAATGAAATGGAAACATTCACAACTAGTTTGGAATGAAATGGAAACATTCACAACTAGTTTTGGAATGAAATGGAAACATTCACAACTTGTTTGGAATGAAATGGAAACATTCACAACTAGTTTGGAATGAAATGGAAACATTCACAACTTGTTTGGAATGAAATGGAAACATTCACAACTTGTTTGAATGAAATGGAAACATTCACAACTTGTTTGGAATGAAATGGAAACATTCACAACTTGTTTGGAATGAAATGGAAACATTCACAACTTGTTTGGAATGAAATGGAAACATTCACAACTAGTTTGGAATGAAATGGAAACATTCACAACTTGTTTGGAATGAAATGGAAACATTCACAACTTGTTTGGAATGAAATGGAAACATTCACAACTTGTTTTGGAATGAAATGGAAACATTCACAACTAGTTTGGAATGAAATGGAAACATTCACAACTAGTTTGGAATGAAATGGAAACATTCACAACTAGTTTGGAATGAAATGGAAACATTTCAAACTAGTTTGGAATGAAGAATGGAAACATTCACAACTTGTTTGAATGAAATGGAAACATTCACAACTTGTTTGGAATGAAATGGAAACATTCACAACTAGTTTGGAATGAAATGGAAACATTCACAACTAGTTTGGAATGAATGGAAACATTCACAACTTGTTTGGAATGAAACGGAAACATTCACAACTAGTTTGGAATGAAATGGAAACATTCACAACTTGTTTGGAATGAAATGGAAACATTCACAACTTGTTTGGAATGAAATGGAAACATTCACAACTTGTTTGGAATGAAATGGAAACATTCACAACTTGTTTGGAATGAAATGGAAACATTCACAACTTTTTTGGAATGAAATGGAAACATTCACAACTTGTTTGGAATGAAAATGGAACTTGTTTCACAACGAAATGTTTTGGAATGAAATGGAAAACATTCACAACTAGTTTGGAATGAAATGGAAACATTCACAACTAGTTTGGAATGAAATGGAAACATTCACAACTAGTTTGGAATGAAATGGAAACATTCACAACTTGTTTGGAATGAAATGGAAACATTCACAACTTGTTTGGAATGAAATGGAAACATTCACAACTTGTTTGGAATGAAATGGAAACATTCACAACTTGTTTGAATGAATGAAATGGAAACATTCACAACTTGTTTAGAATGAAATGGAAACATTCACAACTTGTTTGGAATGAAATGAAACATTCACAACTTGTTTGGAATGAAATGGAAACATTCACAACTTGTTTGGAATGAAATGGAAACATTCACAACTTGTTTTGGAATGAAATGGAAACATTCACAACTTGTTTGGAATGAAATGGAAACATTCATTCAACTTGTTTGGAATGAAATGGAAACATTCACAACTTGTTTGGAATGAAATGGAAACATTTCAACAGTTTGTTTGAAATGGAAACATTCACAACTAGTTTGGAATGAAATGGAAACATTCACAACTTGTTTGGAATGAAATGGAAACATTCACAACTTGTTTGGAATGAAATGGAAACATTCACAACTTGTTTGGAATGAAAAAAATTTCACAACTTGTTAGAATGAAATGGAAACATTCACAACTTGTTTGGAATGAAATGGAAACATTCACAACTAGTTTGGAATGAAATGGAAACATTCACAACTTGTTTAGAATGAAATGGAAACATTCACAACTTGTTTGGAATGAAATGGAAACATTCACAACTTAGTTTGGAATGAAATGGAAACATTCACAACTTGTTTGGAATGGAAATGGAAACATTCACAACTAGTTTGGAATGAAATGGAAACATTCACAACTTGTTTGGAATGAAATGGAAACATTCACAACTAGTTTAGAATGAAATGGAAACATTCACAACTTGTTTGGAATGAAATGGAAACATTCACAACTAGTTTGGAATGAAATGGAAACATTCACAACTTGTTTGGAATGAATGGAAACATTCACAACTTGTTTTGGAATGAAATGGAAACATTCACAACTTGTTTAGAATGAAATGGAAACATTCACAACTAGTTTGGAATGAAATGGAAACATTCACAACTTGTTTGGAATGAAATGGAAACATTCACAACTTGTTTGGAATGAAATGGAAACATTCACAACTTGTTTGGAATGAAATGGAAACATTCACAACTAGTTTGGAATGAAATGGAAACATTCACAACTAGTTTGGAATGAAATGGAAACATTCACAACTTGTTTGAAATAGAAATTCACACCTGGTTTGGAATGGAAACATTCACAACTTGTTTGGAATGAAATGGAAACATTCACAACTTGTTTGGAATGAAATGGAAACATTCACAACTTGTTTGGAATGAAATGGAAACATTCACAACTAGTTTGGAATGAAATGGAAACATTCACAACTTGTTTGGAATGAAATGGAAACATTCACAACTTGTTTGGAATGAAATGGAAACATTCACAACTAGTTTCGAATGAAATGGAAACATTCACAACTTCTTTGGAATGAAATGGAAACATTCACAACTTGTTTGGAATGAAATGGAAACATTCACAACTAGTTTGGAATGAAATGGAAACATTCACAACTTGTTTAGAATGAAATGGAAACATTCACAACTTGTTTTCAGAATGAAATGGAAACATTCACAACTTGTTTAGAATGAAATGGAAACATTCACAACTTGTTTAGAATGAAATGGAAACATTCACAACTTGTTTAGAATGAAATGGAAACATTCACAACTAGTTTGGAATGAAATGGAAACATTCACAACTTGTTTCAGAATGAAATGGAAACATTCACAACTTGTTTGGAATGAAATGGAAACATTCACAACTTGTTTGGAATGAAATGGAAACATTCACAACTTGTTTGGAATGAAATGGAAACATTCACAACTTGTTTTGGAATGAAATGGAAACATTCACAACTAGTTTGGAATGAAATGGAAACATTCACAACAAGTTTGGAATGAAATGGAAACATTCACAACTTGTTTGGAATGAAATGGAAACATTCACAACTTGTTTGGAATGAAATGGAAACATTCACAACTTGTTTTGAATGAAATGGAAACATTCACAACTTGTTTGGAATGAAATAAAAACATTCACAACTTGTTTGGAATGAAATGGAAACATTCACAACTTGTTTGGAATGAAATGGAAACATTCACAACATGTTTTGAATGAAATGGAAACATTCACAACAAGTTTGGAATGAAATGGAAACATTCACAACTTGTTTGGAATGAAATGGAAACATTCACAACTTGTTTGGAATGAAATGGAAACATTCACAACTTGTTTGGAATGAAATGGAAACATTCACAACTTGTTTGGAATGAAATGGAAACATTCACAACTTGTTTGGAATGAAATGGAAACATTCACAACTTGTTTCGAATGAAATGGAAACATTCACAACTAGTTTGGAATGAAATGGAAACATTCACAACTTGTTTGGAATGAAATGGAAACATTCACAACTTGTTTTGAATGAAATGGAAACATTCACAACTTGTTTAGAATGAAATGGAAACATTCACAACTTGTTTAGAATGAAATGGAAACATTCACAACTTGTTTGGAATGAAATGGAAACATTCACAACTTGTTTGGAATGAAATGGAAACATTCACAACTTGTTTGGAATGAAATGGAAACATTCACAACTTGTTTAGAATGAAATGGAAACATTCACAACTAGTTTTGGAATGAAATGGAAACATTCACAACTTGTTTAGAATGAAATGGAAACATTCACAACTTGTTTGGAATGAAATGGAAACATTCACAACTTGTTTAGAATGAAATGGAAACATTCACAACTTGTTTGGAATGAAATGGAAACATTCACAACTTGTTTGGAATGAAATGGAAACATTCATAAACTAGTTTGGAATGAAATGGAAACATTCACAACTTGTTTGGAATGAAATGGAAACATTCACAACTTGTTTGGAATGAAATGGAAACATTCACAACTTGTTTGGAATGAAATGGAAACATTCACAACTTGTTTAGAATGAAATGGAAACATTCACAACTTGTTTAGAATGAAATGGAAACATTCACAACTTGTTTGGAATGAAATGGAAACATTTCACAACTTGTTTGGAATGAAATGAAACATTCACAACCTGTTTGGAATGAAATGGAAACATTCACAACTTGTTTGGAATGAAATGGAAACATTCACAACTTGTTTGGAATGAAATGGAAACATTCACAACTTGTTTGGAATGAAATGGAAACATTCACAACTTGTTTGGAATGAAATGGAAACATTCACAACTTGTTTGGAATGAAATGGAAACATTCACAACTTGTTTGGAATAAAATGGAAAACATTCACAACTTGTTTGGAATGAAATGGAAACATTCACAACTTGTTTGGAATGAAATGGAAACATTCACAACTTGTTTGGAATGAAATGGAAACATTCACAACTAAGTTTGGAATGAAATGGAAACATTCACAACTTGTTTGGAATGAAATGGAAACATTCACAACTAGTTTGGAATGAAATGGAAACATTCACAACTAGTTTGGAATGAAATGGAAACATTCACAACTTGTTTGGAATGAAATGGAAACATTCACAACTTGTTTGGAATGAAATGGAAACAATCACAACAAGTTTGGAATGAAATGGAAACATTCACAACTAGTTTGGAATGAAATGGAAACATTCACAACTTGTTTGGAATGAAATGGAAACATTCACAACTTGTTTGGAATGAAATGGAAACATTCACAACTTGTTTGGAATGAAATGGAAACATTCACAACTTGTTTGGAATATGAAAACATTCAACAATTGTTTGGAATGAAATGGAAACATTCACAAACTAGTTTCGAATGAAATGGAAACATTCACAACTTGTTTAGAATGAATGGAAAACATTCACAACTTGTTTTTGATTTTTGGAATGAAATGGAAAACATTCACAACTTGTTTAGAATGAAATGGAAATTTCACAACTAGTTTGGAATTGAAATGGAAACATTCACAGTGTTGTTGTGAATGAAATGGAAACATTCACGACTTGTTTTTTTGAAATGAAAACATTCACAATATTTAGAATGAAATGGAAACATTCACAATTAGTTTGGAATGAAATAAAAATTTCATAACAAGTTTAGAATGAAATGGAAACATTTACAAACTGTTTGGAATGAAATGGAAACATTCAATGGAAACTAGTTTAGAATGAAATGGAAGCACATTCACAACTTGTTTAGAATTAAATGGAAACATTCACAACTTGTTTAGAAGAAACAGTCACAATGGAAACAAGTTGGCAACTTGTTTACTGGAGAATGAAATGGAAACATTCACATGGAGTTGAATGATTGTCACAATTTTTGAAACATTCACAATCCATGGTATAAAATGTTTTGACTTGTCTGAAATGGAAACATTCCCAACATGTATTCAGAATAAAATGGAAACATTCACAACTTGTTCGTAAATGGTTCTTTGAACATTGAAGCTAGTTTCATTCATAACTGTCACGGAATGAAATGAAAAGCATTCACAATTTTTTAGAATGAAATGGAAACATTCTTAACTTCTTTGGAGTGTAACCTGAAATGTGGGCCCCAAGTTTAGAATGAGACTTAGAAACATTCACAACTAGTTTGGAATGAAAGTTGATAACATATCAACTGTCATTAGTTTAAGTTAAAAACTTGTGAAACAAGAAACCAAAGATTGTAAGCTATACTGAAATGGACACATTCCACAACTTGTTTGAGTACATTGGAAACTTTCACAACCTGTTTGGAATGAAATGGAATTATGAACATTCACAACTAGTAGAATCACCGAAATGGAAACAATTCAGTAACAAGATTTGGAATGATGGAAACATTCACAACTTGTTTAGAATGAAATGCATGTCATTTAGTCCAACATTTCCAATGAAATGGAAGCATTCACAACTAGTTTAGAATGAAATGGAAACATTCACAACTTGTTTGGCTAATTAAATGGAAACATTCACAACTTTGTTTAGAATGAAATGAAAAAACATTCACAAATTGTTCATTATGAAAATGGAAACATTCACAACCTGTTTGGATGAAATGGAAAGATTCACAACTTATTTAGAATGAAATGAGAAACATTCACAACTTGTTTTGAATGAAATGAAAACATTCACAACTTGTTCTAGAATGAAAAGGAAACATTCACAACTTTTTTTAGAATTGGAAACATTCACAACTAGCATTAGAATGCAAATGGAAACATTCACAAAATAATAGAATGGAAACATTGAAAACTTCATTTGGAACCAAAATGAGAAAAACATTCACAACTTGTTTAGAAGGAATTGTGATTCACACTCAACAGTTTAGAAAGAAATGGAAACATTCAAAATTTGGAAACAAAATTTTGGAACACTTAACCCGGGAACCACTGTCACAAGTTGGTTTGGAATGAAACATTCAGGAAATTAAGTTCGGAAAGAAAGAAGAAACATTAACAAGAAAAACCTATTGTTTGAAATGGAAACATTCACAACTTGTTTGGTTTCAAATGGAAACATTCACAACTTCTTTGGAATGAAATGGAAACATTCACAACTTGTTTAGAATGAAATGGAAACATTCACAACATGTTTGGAATGAAATGGAAACATTCACAACTTGTTTGGAATGAAACGGAAACATTCACAACTTGTTTGGAGTCAAATGGAAACATTCAGAACTAGTTTAGAATGAAATGGAAACATTCACAACTAGTTTGGATTGAAATGGAAACATTCACAACTTGTTTGGAATGAAATGGAAACATTCACAACTTGTTTGGAATGAAATGGAAACATTCACAACTTGTTTGGAATGAAATGGAAACATTCACAAACTAGTTTATGAAATGGAAACATTCACAACTTGTTTTGAATGAAATGGAAACATTCACAACTTGTTTAGAACAAGTTGAAACACTCACAAGTTGTTTGAAATGGAAACATTCACAACATGTTTAGAATGAAAAGGAAACATTCACAAGTTGTTTTGAATCAAGTGGAAAAATTGGCAATTTGTTTAGAATAGAAACATTCACAGCTTGTTTAGAATGAAATGGAAACATTCACAACTTGTTTAGAATGAAATGGGGACATTCACAACTTGTTTAAAATAGAAACACCTACAGGTTGTTTAGAATGAAAAGGAAACATTCGCAACATGATTGGAATGAAATGGAAAGATTCACAACTTGTTTAGAATGAAATGGAAAGATTTACAACTGGCTTAGAATGAAATGGAAACATTTATAATTCGTTTGCATTTGAAACATTCTCAAGTTGTTTAGAATGAATTGGAAACATTCACAACTAGGTTAGAATGGAATAAAACCGTTAACAACGTGTTTGACCTGGTAACATTCACAACTTGTTTAGAATGAAATGGAAACATTCACAACTTGTTTGAAATGAAATGGAAAAATTCACAACTTTTTTAGAATCAAATGGAAACATTCACAACTACTTTAAATTGAAATGAAAACATTCACAACTTGTTTACAATGAAATGTTGTAAACATTCACAACTAGTTTAGAGTAAATGGGAAACATTCATAACTAGTTTAGAACATGTAAATGGAAACATTCACAACTTGTTTAGAATGAAATGGAAACATTCACAACTTGTTTGGAATTGGAAACGTTCATAATTTTGTTTAAAATGAAATGAAAATAGTCATAATTTTGTTTGTGAATGAAATAGAAACATAGAATGAAATGGAAACATTCACAATTTATTTGAAATGGAAACATTCATAACTTGTTTAGAATGAGATGGAAGCATTCACAACATATTTGGAATGAAATGGAAACATTCACAACTATTTTAGAGTAAAATGGAAACATTTACAACTAGTTTAGAATAAAATGGAAACCTTCACAACTAAGTTATAGGAAATGGAAACTTTCACATCTTTTTTTGAACAAAAACATTCATAACTTGTTTAGAGTGAAATAAAAACATTCACAACTTATTTGGAATGACATAGAAACATTCACAACCTGTTCGAAATGGAAACATTGACAACTTATTTTGAATGAAATGGAAACATTCACAACTAGTTTGGAAAGAAATGGAAACTTCACAACAACTAGTTTGGAATGAAATGGAAAGAATTCACAACCTGTTTTAGAATGCAATGGAAACATTCACAACTTAGTTAGAATGAAAAATTCAAACATTCACAACTTGTGAATATGAAAATTGAAACATTCACAACTTGTTTAGAATGAAATGGAAACATTCACAACTTGTTTTGGAATGAAATGGAAACATTCACAACTAGTTTGGAAAGAAATGGAAACATTTAGAACTAGTTTGGAATGAAATGGAAACATTCACAACTTATTTAGATAAAATGGAAACATTCACAACTTCTTTACAATGAAATGGAAACATTCAAAACTAGTTTAATGAAATGGAAATATTCACAACTTGTTTTAGGAATGAAAAAATTTACAACTTTTTTAGAATAAAATCAAAACATTCACAAGTTGTTTTATAATGAAATGGAAACATTCACAACTTGTTTGAAATGGAATGAACTGAAATAAAAACATTCACAACTTATTTAGAATGAAATGGTAGTGAATGCTTCCATTGCAACTAGTTTGGAATGAAATGGAAACTTTCACAAGTTGTTTATTTTTAATGAAATTGAAAAAATTAACAACTTGTTTTGAAATGGAAACATTCACAACTAGTTTAGAATGAAATGGAAACATTCACAACTAGTTTGGAATGAAATGGAAACAATCACAGGTTATTTAGAATGAAATGGAAACATTATCATCTTACTTAGAATAAAACAGAAATGGTGATAATTAGTTTGCAATGGAAACATTCGCAACATGTTCAGAATGAGATGGTAACATTCACAAGTCAGAACCTGTTTAGGATGAAATGGAAACTTTCACAGCTTGTTTGTGTAGCGTTATGGGAGCCAAACAAGCGTAGTGGAATATAACTGAAACCTTCTAGTATCCAACTGAAACGGGGTAAACCGGGTGTTCAAAAATTTTCATACCTAATTTTGGTTGAGATATCTCACCCAACTGTAGAGTCGAATCTCAAAACCTGAACAATTGACTTGTTCAAGATCTCTATGGTATCCACACCAGCTTCTCGGGATCACCACGCTTCCACCACGTCCCGGCAGATGCGTTTCTCTTGCGCTCGCAGTGCTAGCTTGCGTCCTCTAAGGAATAGCAAGAAAAGAGTGTGGTTGTCTCTTTTGGGAGGCTAGGGCAAGAGCTATGAATTTCTCACTAAAAGTTGTATTTATAGTGAGACTCAACTTCCAGGCCTAATGGGTTTCAAAGCCCTAATCCAATTAGGCTTTAATTTTAGGCTTAATAATGGCTCAACTTTTGGGCCAATTATTAACATGAAATTATCATGAAACCATAACCCAAATAATTAGCCCATGCACTCTAATGATCCAAATAGCTCTATGTGTGTGACCCAATAGGCTCTTACCACATTGGCAATGATCATAAATCACATTTATGATCATAAGCAATGAGTGGTGTCTAGCAACACATCATTGCTACCCAAGTGACAAGATTGTCGGTGATTTGACTAAACCTTTATGATCATTACCGATATATGCCATTGTCCCTTTGTCCAAGATATCAAGACTAAGCACGAGACATGGAATGTGTCACTCTTGTATAGCCCAATCTTTGGTTTCTTGATTACCGAGTATACTAACTTAAATTGATGACATTGATATCGTATATCAACTCATCTGAGCATGGCCATGCATTTTCTAAGTCTCACTCTATCAAGGGGCCCGAAGATATCACTCCCGTTACATAGGAGGGACAAATCCCATCTTGATCATACAAATCCCTCCGCATGATATGTGACATACCCAATGACCTCCTTCAAGTTCACTCAGTTACGAGCAACAAAGGGAAGTATCAAAGTATGTGACTCACATGTAGGGAACCTTGATGATCTTAGGTCGAAGGACTACATATACCATGATCACTATGAGAATCACTTATGACACTCATATAACGATCCATGAAGCATTCTCATGGTGGGTCGGTCCAGTACACAAGTTCTCCAACTTGTACCCATATGTAGACTACATATCTCATATTAGTCTCCACATATGCTAGTCGTTATGTATTATTGTAACCCGCTCCACAATAATACTAGACCAGGGACATTTAAGAATATCATTATTCTAGGGTTACAATTATGTTTATTACGTTACGTAGAAACAAAACAACAAACATAATTGTTGGATTAATGCCTTAATAAAATATCATGACTCAATGTGCAAAAATACAATCATCTCATGATTGGCTTTTGGGCACAACGCTGACAATCTCCTACTTGCACTAAAGCCAATCATCCATGTATCAAATACCGATGGACCTACAATGGCTATCATGCTTCTACTCGTAAGAGGCTTTGTCAGTGGATCAGCAATGTTGTTGTCAGACGAAGTCCTGCATATCCTCACATCACCCCTCTCGATGATTTCCCTGATGAGATGATAGTTGAAGTATATGTTTGGATCGCTGGTGAGATTGGCGTTCCTTTGCTTGTCCGATTGGTCCATTGTTGTCACAATAGAGCTCTATCGGGTCAACAATGCTTGGAACTACTCCAAGTTCAGTGATGAACTTCTTGATCGAAACTGTCTCCTTTGCAGCATTAAAGGTGGCAATGTACTCAAACTCTATTGTAGAGTCAGCTACTGTCTCTTACTTTGAACTCTTCCAGCTCACAGCACCACCACCAATACAAAACACATAACTAGATTGCGATCTAAAATCATCCTTATCGGATTGGAAGCTTGCATCGGTGTAACCCCTTACAACGAGCTCATCTTCACCTCCAAAGACCAAGAATGCATCCTTAGTCCTTTGTAAGTACTTAAGGATGTTCTTAACAGCTGTCCAGTGACTCTCACCGGGGTTTGATTGGTACCTACTCGTCATGCTCAAAGCATATGAGACATCGGGACAAGTACATATCATGGCATACATGATAGATCCAATTGCTGAGGCATATGGAATCTTACTCATGCACTCTCTCTCCTCGTGTGTACTCAAACACTGAGATCTAGAAAGAATTATACCATGTGACATGGGCAAGAATCCTTTCTTGCAATGTTGCATGCTAAACCTCTTTAGCACCTTGTCAATATATGTACTTTGACTTTGGCCAAGAAGCTTTCTAGATCTATCTCTATAGATCCTGATGCCTAACACATAGGCTGCTTCACCCAAGTCCTTCATAGAGAAACATTTCCTTAGCCAAGTCTTCACAGACTGCAGCTTAGGAATGTCATTCCCAATGGGTAGTCTGTCATCTACATACAACACCAAGAAAACAATAGCGCTCCCACTGACCTTCTTGTAGACACAAGGTTCATCTTCATTTTTTATAAAACCAAACTCTTTGATTGCATCATCAAAATGAAGATTCCAACTTCGAGAAGCTTGCTTCAGTCCGTAAATGGACCTTTGCAACTTTACACTTTATTGGCATTCTCAGGAGTGACAAAACCCTCAGGTTGTGTCATGTACACATCCTCAAGTAGCTTTCCATTTAGGAACGCAGTTTTGACATCCATTTGCCATATCTCATAATCATAGTGTGCAACATAGAAACAAAATTTGATGGATTTAAGCATAGCAACTGGTGAAAAAGTTTCATCATAGTCAATACCATGAATTTGCTTGAAACCTTTTGCAACCAATTAAAGGTAATCACATTACCATCCATGTCAGTTTTCTTCTTGAAAACCCATTTGCACCCTATGGGTTTTACCCCTTCAGGTGGGTCAACCAAAGTCCATACTTGGTTTTCATACATACCACTAGCCACTTCTCAGAGTCAGACATAGCTCCCATGAGCATCACATCGTACCTCATGGAACCACTAGGTTCCACTTCTTGAATTTCTTCAAAACTCCTTTAGAGATCTCTTTCTCTAACGTAGCTTGCTTTGTAGAAATAGTAACCCTTTGTTTCTTTGGATGAGGCCCTGAGAGGATTGACCATGAGCAAATGACATCACTCAGGTATTTAAGGAACTCATGTTTGGAAAACTCATCCCATAACAGAGTCTCCTTTCAGGAGGTGTACTCTATACCACACTCCTTTAGCCAAACTCACCTCGATCCAGTTGATTCTCTACTTCATTCTTGAATTCTTTGAGGATTCTTTGTGTGCCATATCTACTGTGTAAAGGTAATGAAGTATTGGAAGCCTCCTTATGTGTAAGGGCCACATACATCACTATGTATGAGTCCTAGTAAGTCATTAGCCCTTTCATCTTTGTGGTGTCTGTTCAGGTAGGCCATTTTAGGTTTGATGTCTCTTTGTTGTTCCTTGAATTTATTCAAGTTTACTTCCTCCCACAGTTCATTTAATATAAATCTTCTTCTGAAAGACACCAGTTAGCAACAATCACTTTTTGCTCCCCAATCTAGAAATATTACCCTTTGTTTCATTAAGATACCTTCAAAAAACATTTATGAGATTTAGGGCTTATCTTGCCTAGAGGCTCTTGATGTTTCAGATGAGAATTAAGCCCCAAATCTTCTAAAGCTCAATTGGGAAGCCTCTCACTCAAAGCTCATAGGTGCCTTTTGAATCCAATTTTAATGTGAACAGGCTCATTCAGAATGGGCTCTCTAGGAGTGCCTATATTGCGTGAGGACTTTCAAGTTTCCATACCATGAAAAAAGTCCATTTAGTTTTTCCCAAACGATAACGAAAGTGTCGATGATTTTGTGCCATGAATCTACATAGTAAATATCAGTGTAAGAGTGTATTTTAACATTACCTAAGACAACCAAACGATAAACCATTCCTCAAAATAAAACCCTCGATATATTTCGAACAGTGACAAGATTCTAGTGGAAAAGGCCAACATCTCAATACAACCAATCAAGGATACCACGCATGCCACCCAATAGATGCGTGTCTCTTTCGTCGTAGTGCTAGCTTGTGTTTCAAGGAATTGCAAGAGAAGAGCGGGTCAAGGGGGAAGGCAGGGTAGGAGACCTGCGAATTTCTCACTAGAATTTGTATTTAAAGTGAGACTCAAGTTCCACGCCTAATGGCCAAACCCAATCCAATTAGGTTTAATTTCGGTCTTTCGGGAGCCATTGGGTTAATATTAACCAAATTCCATATATCCAATAAAATAAACATGCCCATGAACTTTTATCATTAGGTTATGATCTCCCTCAACTCTGAGTGGGTTTCGGGAGCCAAACAGCGCAGCGGAATTTAACCGAAAACCCTCCAGGATCCAAATGAAACGGGGTAAACCGGGTGTTCAAAAATTTTCATACCTAATTTTCGGTTGAGATCTCTCACTCAATGTAGAGTCAAATCACAAAACTTGAACAGTTTACGTGTTCATGCTCTCTATGGTATCCACACGAGCCTCTCGGGATCACCACACTTCCACCATGTCCCGGCAGATGCGTTTCTCTTGCGCTCGCAGTGCTAGCTTGCGTCCTCCAAGGAATTGCAAGAGAAGAGTGCGGCTGTCCTTTTGGGTGGCTAGGGCAAGGAGACCTATGAATTTCTCACTAGAAGTTGTATTTATAGTGAGACTCAACTTCCAGGCCTAATGGGTTTCAAAGCCCTAATCCAATTAGGCTTTAATTTCGGGCTTAATAATGGCTCAACTATTGGGCCCATTATTAATATGAAATTATTGTGAAACCAAAACCCAAATTATTAGCCCATGCACTCTAATGATCCAAATAGCTCTATGTGTGCGACCCAATAGGCTCTTACCACGTTGGCAATGATCATAAATCACATTTATGATCATAAGCAGTGAGCGGTGTCTAGCAACACATCATTGCTACCCAAGTGACAAGATTGTCGATGATTCAACTAAACCTTTATGATCATCACCGATATATGCCATTGTCCCTTTGTCCAAGATATCAAGACTAAGCACGAGACATGGAATGTGTCACTCTCGTATAGCCCAATCTTTGGTTTCTTGATTACCGAGTAGACCAACTTAAACTGATGACATTGATATCGTATATCAACTCATCCGAGCATGGCCATGCATTTTTCTAAGTCTCACTCTATCAAGGGGCCCGAAGATATCACTCCCGTTACATAGGAGGGACAAATCCCATCTTGATCATACAAATCCCTCCGCATGATATGTGACATACCCAATGACCTCCTTCAAGTTCACTCAGTTACGAGCAACAAAGGAAAGTATCAAAGTATGTGACTCACATGTAGGGAACCTTGATGATCTTAGGTCGAAGGACTACATATACCATGATCACTATGAGAATCACTTATGACACTCATATAACGATCCATGTAGTGTTCTCATGGTGGGTCGGTCCAGTACACAAGTTCTCCAACTTGTACCCATATGTAGACTACATATCTCATATTAGTCTCCACATATGCTAGTCGTTATGTATTATTGCAACCCGCTCCACAATAATACTAGACCAGGGACGTTTAAGAATATCATTATTCTAGGGTTACAATTATGTTTATTACGTTACGCAGAAACAAAACAACAAACATAATTGTTGGATTAATGCCTTAATAAAATATCATGACTCAATGTGCAAAAAATACAATCATCTCATGATTGGCTTTTAGGGCACAACACTAACAATCTCCCACTTGCACTAAAGCCAATCATCCATGTATCTAATACCGATGGACCTAGAATGGCTATCATGCTTCTGCTGCGTAAGGGGCTTTGTCAGTGGATCAGCAATGTTGCTATCTGTCGAAGTCCTGCATATCCTTACATCACCCCTCTCGATGATCTCCCTGATGAGATGATAGCGTCGGAGTATGTGTTTGGATCGCTGGTGAGATCGAGGTTCCTTAGCCTGTGCGATTGCTCCATTGTTGTCACAATAGAGCTCTATCGGGTCGGTAATGCTTGGAACCACTCCAAGTTCAGTGATGAACTTCTTGATCCAAACTGCCTCCTTCGCAGCATCAGAGGCGGCAATGTACTCAGATTCTGTTGTAGAGTCAGCTACTGTCTCTTGCTTTGAACTCTTCCAGCTCACAGCACCACCACCAATACAAAACACATAACCAGATTGCGATCTAAAATCATCCTTATCGGATTGGAAGCTTGCATCGGTGTAACCCCTTACAACGAGCTCATCTTCACCTCCAAAGACCAAGAATGCATCCTTAGTCCTTCGTAAGTACTTAAGGATGTTCTTAACAGCTGTCCAGTGACTCTCACCGGGGTTCGATTGGTACCTACTCGTCATGCTCAAAGCATATGAGACATCGGGATGAGTACATATCATGGCATACATGATAGATCCAATTGCTGAGGCATATGGAATCTTACTCATGCGCTCTCTCTCCTCGGGTGTACTCGGACACTGAGATCTAGAAAGAGTGATACCATGTGACATGGGCAAGAATCCTTTCTTGGAATCTTGCATGCTAAACCTCTTTAGCACCTTGTCAATATATGTACTTTGACTTAGGCCAAGAAGCTTTCTAGATCTATCTCTATAGATCCTGATGCCTAACACATAGGCTGCTTCACCCAAGTCCTTCATAGAGAAACATTTCCCTAGCCAAGTCTTCACAGACTGTAGCTCAGGAATGTCATTCCCGATGAGTAGTATGTCATCTACATACAACACCAAGAAGACAATAGCGCTCCCACTAACCTTCTTGTAGACACAAGGTTCATCTTCATTTTTGATAAAACCAAACTCTTTGATTGCATTCATCAAAATGAAGATTCCAACTTCGAGAAGCTTGCTTCAGTCCATAAATGGACCTTTGCAACTTGCACACTTTATTGGCATTCTCAGGAGTGACAAAACCCTCAGGTTGTGTCATGTACACATCCTCAAGTAGCTTTCCATTTAGGAATGCAGTTTTGACATCCATTTGCCATATCTCATAATCATAGTGTGCAGCAATAGCAAACAAAATTCGGATGGATTTAAGCATAGCAACTGGTGAAAAAGTTTCATCATAGTCAATACCATGAATTTGCTTGAAACCTTTTGCAACCAATCGTCCCTTAAAGGTAATCACATTACCATCCATGTCAGTTTTCTTCTTGAAAACCCATTTGCACCCTATGGGTTTTACCCCTTCAGGTGGGTCAACCAAAGTCCATACTTGGTTTTCATACATGGATTCCATCTCGGATTTCATGGCCACTAGCCACTTCTCAGAGTCAGGCCCCGACATAGCTTGTTGGTAGGTTGTGGGCTCATCCTGATCCATGAGCATCACATCACTAGTGTGAGTCATGAGAAATCCATATCTCTCAGGGCTCACGCCGAATCCTACCAGACCTACGTGGGCTCTGTGCTACAGGAACAGACTCTTGAACCACAACATCTTGTGGTGTCTGTTCAGGTTCCATTTCAGGTTCGATGTCTCCTTGTTGTTCTTGAATTTCTTCAAGTTCTACTTTCCTCCCACTAGTTTCCTTTAGAGATAAACTCTTTCTCTAAAAAGACACCAGTTCGAGCAACAAACACTTTTTGCTCAGAAGGATTGTAGAAATAGTAACCCTTTGTTTCTTTGGGATACCCAACAAAAAGGCATTTTTGAGATTTGGGCCCTAGTTTGTCAGAGGATTGACGTTTCACATAAGCGTCACAGCCCCAAATCTTCATAAAAGACAAATTGGGACGCCTCCCACTCCATATCTCATATGGTGTCTTTTGAACCGATTTAGATGGAACTCGGTTTAGTGTAAAAGCGGCTGTCTCTAGAGCATGTCCCCAAAAGGAGTTTGGAAGGTTAGCTTGACTCATCATAGAGCGAACCATGTCTAACAGAGTTCGATTTCTCCTTTCAGATACACCATTCCATTGAGGTGTACCTGGTGGAGTGAGTTGTGATACTATACCACACTCCTTCAGATAGTCAAGGAATTCTCGATCCAAGTACTCTCCACCTCGATCTGATCGAAGCACTTTGATACTCTTCCCGAGTTGATTCTCTACTTCATTCTTGAATTCTTTGAACTTTTCAAAGGATTCTGACTTGTGTCTCATGAGATACACATAGCCATATCTGCTGAAGTCATCAGTGAAAGTAATGAAGTATTGGAAACCTCCTCTAGCTTGTGTAGACATAGGGCCACATACATCACTATGTATGAGTCCTAGTAAGTCATTAGCCCTTTCACTTTGCCCTGTGAATGGGGCTTTGGTCATCTTGCCCAACAAACATGACTCACATGTCTCATATGATTCAAAATCAAATGAGTCCAAGAGTCCATCCTTATGGAGCTTGGATATGCGGGTCTCATTTATATGGCCCAAGCGACAGTGCCAGAGATAGGTCGGGTTTGAATCATTTAATCTGACCTTCTTGGTATTCACATTATAGATTGGATCTTCGAGGTCTAGAACATACAACCCATTGCTAAGTTGAGCACTACCATAAAAGATTTCATTCAAATAAATAGAACAACATTTGTCCTTTATTATAAATGAAAAACCTTTCTTGTCCAAACAAGAAACAGAAATCAAATTTCTACTAATAGTAGGCACAAAGTAGCAGTTGTCTAATTCTAAAACTAATCCACTAGGTAAAGTGAGAACATAAGTCCCTACGGCTAAGGCAGCAACCCTTGCTCCATTTCCAACACGTAGGTCCACTTCACCTCGGGCCAATCTTCTACTTCTACTTAGATCCTGCACATTTGCACAAATGTGAGATCCACATCCAGTATCCAATACCCAAGATGAGGAAGTAGAAAAGTTAGCCTCTATAACAAAAATACCTGAAGTGGAAGTCTTACTTCCCTTTTCCTTAGCAAGTTCTTCAAGATAGAGCTTGCAGTTGCGCTTCCAGTGTCCAGGTTGCTTACAATGGAAGCACTCCCCTTCCTTTGCCACACCACCCTTTGGTTTCAGTGCAGCTTGAAGAAGAACTTAGCATTGGACTTTCCATTAGCTTTATCCTTCTTCTTGTTGGCTTTTCCCTTTCCCTTGCCCTTTTGAACCATCAAAATGGGCTTAGCCTTCTTAAGGTTTTGCTCAGCAGTTCTCAACATGTTGAGCAATTCAGGGAAGGGACTTGTCAAGGTCGTTCATGTTATAGTTCATGACGAACTGACTGTAGCTTTCAGGCAACGATTGCAAGACTACATCAATAGCCAACTCTTTCTGAAGAGCAAATCCCAAATTCTCAAGATTCTCAATGTACCCAATCATCTTGAGCACATGAGGACCCACGGGACTTCCCTCAGACATCTTGCACTGAAACAATGCCTTAGAGGTCTCAAACCTCTCATGCCTAGCTTGCTCTTGGAAAAGCATTTTGAGATGTTCGATCATATCGAACGCCCCCATGTTCTCATGTTGCTTCTGAAGCTCAGATTCCATGGTAATAAGCATGAGGCATGCAACATCCAAAGCATCATCAGAATGCCTCTTGTGAGCATCCCTTTCAGCTCTTGGAGCAGTGGCAGCAGGCTCATTCGGAATGGGCTGCTCTAGGACATAAGCCTTTCTCTCTTGCTTTGAGGACTATCCTCAAGTTTCGGTACCATTTGAGAAAGTTGGTCCCATTCAGTTTTTCCTTCTCAAGGATCGATCGCAACGAAAGTGTCGATGTGTTTTGTGCCATGGTTATCTACAACAGTAAATATGCAGTGTAAGAGTCATGTATTTTAATTCATTTAATAAGGACTTTTATTAAACGATACTCCCACTATTTTCCTCAAAATAATAACCCTCGATATTATTTCGGAACACCTCGGCGCTAAGGTATTCTAGTGGGCCAAGATCCATATTTGACCACAACCTGAGTCAGCTTTGGCTTTTCTCTCAAGTTACAGCTTATTTAGGTAGGCAACTCCTTGCCAATTGCATCTTATGCAACTCTTGGATAGTTGGGTGAACAACACTTGTCCAAGCTCATCTCATGAGCTTAAGCCCAACTCTATGCCTCTAAGTCCCTAATCCTATTAGGATGACTTAGTTAAGTCAGACCCAAAGTTAGCAATTTGGATATCACTATTATCCCATCGCGCCTTACCAAGATGAACATAGGTGCTTTGCTTTGGCAAACCCACCTAATGTTGATCAAAGTCTTGACGAGTGCCAACATTTGGAAGGCATCACATTTAATGACTTAATATTTGTTTGAGGGATTTTTTTCTTTTGATCTCACCAATTTGTTATCTCCGGTTGTCTTATACATGCATCACATACAAATATAAAACATGCATCTCATGCGTTACAAGAAAGTAAACGTGACATGGTTATAGCCCAAACTATGCGATATTCTCAAGCCAATGAGAATATCATAAAAGCCTAAGAAAAGAAAAGAGTCTTCACAAGCTCCTTCTCTTCCTTTCTTGGCTTGCCCTTTTGTTGTCATCCTCCTTGGACATACCTCCTTGGATGATCCTTAGACATACAACCTTGGATGATCCCATAATGTACCATTACATCAATAATAGAAACCTCGAGTTACATTCGAGGGGAGTAAGGTGAGAAGAGAATGTACAATGAGAGTGATAAGAAAAGGCACGACTCGCAGGCCGTATTTACAAGTACAACCAATCAAGGGCTATAACCATGCACCATGCTTCAAACACCAATCAGCATATCATGTCAAATCTCATTCAACAAAGATGCATGCCAATTTTTGCGCGTTGATTAACCAGTTTTTATTTATGTGGCGCTTCGCATACGGCGGTCCCGCTGGCCGGTCAGCGGGCGGTGGTTCCGCTGATCGGTCAGCGGACGAGGTCAAGGGGAGCCGCCCTTGCGGGGGGCGTGGGGGGCAGCGCCCCCCGGCGCAAAAAATTGTCTTACAATTGCTTAGCCCGAAAATCTTCTATTTCGAGCAAGTAGGCACCCGAGACTCCTCTATTCGAGCCACCAAAAATACCTTACTTTCGGTGCCCGAACAGGCTGAATCCGAACAAAGCTAGGGTTTTTGCAACTATTGCAAGAATCCTAATCCATATAGGTATCTCATACCATTCAATTTCGAGATTAATCTCATTAACCAATTTGTGTCGTTTCTTCATATATCTCATATGTTCATTACGAATTCCAGGTTTCATGCATCTTGAATCAATCTAATTAATCATGGCCGAAAAGCAACCGAACACATAGCATCATGCGATTCAACACTCAATCCCGATTTAGGGTTTCACCAGTAGCTCTGATACCACTGATGGGTTTCGGGAGCCAAACAGCGCAGTGGAATTTAACCGAAACCCTCCAGGATCCAAGTGAAACGGGGTAAACCGGGTGTTCAAAAATTTTCATACCTAATTTTCGGTTGAGATCTCTCACTCAACTGTAGAGTCGAATCACAAAACCTGAACAGTTGACGTGTTCAAGGCTCTCTATGGTATCCACACGAGCCTCTCGGGATCACCACGCTTCCACCACGTCCGACAGATGTGTTTCTCTTGCGCTCGCAGTGCTAGCTTGCGTCCTCCAAGGAATTGCAAGAGAAGAGTGTGGCTGTCCTTTTTGGAGGCTAGGGCAAGGAGACCTGCGAATTTCTCACTTAAAAGTTGTATTTATAGTGAGAACTCAACTTCCAGGCCTAATGGGTTTCAAAGCCCTAATCCAATTAGGATTTAATTTCAGGGCTTAATAATGGCTCAACTCTTGGGCCCATTATTAATACGAAATTAAAGTGAAACCATAACCCAAATAATTAGCCCATGCACTCTAATGATCCAAATAGCTCTATGTGTGCGACCCAATAGGCTCTTGCCATGTTGGCAATGATCATAAATCACATTTATGATCATAAGCAATGAGCGGTGTCTAGCAACACATCATTGCTACCCAAGTGACAAGATTGTCGGTGAATCGACTAAACCTTTATGATCATCACCGATATATGCCATTGTCCCTTTGTCCAAGATATCAAGACTAAGCACGAGACATGGAATGTGTCACTCTCGTATAGCCCAATCTTTGGTTTCTTGATTACTGAGTAGACCAACTTAAACTGAATGACATTGATATCGTATATCAACTCATCCGAGCATGGCCATGCATTTTCTAAGTCTCACTCTATCAAGGGGCCCGAAGATATCACTCCCGTTACATAGGAGGGACAAATCCCATCTTGATCATACAAATCCCTCCGCATGATATGTGACATACCCAATGACCTCCTTCAAGTTCACTCAGTTACGAGCAACAAAGGAAAGTATCAAAGTATGTGACTCACATGTAGGGAACCTTGATGATCTTAGGTCGAAGGACTACATATACCATGATCACTATGAGAATCACTTATGACACTCATATAACGATCCATGTAGTGTTCTCATGGTGGGTCGGTCCAGTACACAAGTTCTCCAACTTGTACCCATATGTAGACTACATATCTCATATTAGTCTCCACATATGCTAGTCGTTATGTATTATTGCAACCCGCTCCACAATAATACTAGACCAGGGACGTTTAAGAATATCATTATTCTAGGGTTACAATTATGTTTGTTAAGTTACGCAGAAACAAAACAACAAACATAATTGCTGGATTAATGCCTTAATAAAATATCATGACTCAATGTGCAAAAATACAATCATCTCATGATTGGCTTTTGGGCACAACACTAACAG